>LNAC01000744.1:266262-312441 GCA_002007465.1 Ailurus styani
GGGAGGGAACTGCCAACTGGGTAGTCAGCGGGAGAGTTCCCATTCCCAAAGGCTAAAGTAGAGAAAGGATGTGGTACCAAAACCATCACCAAGGGGTTAGAGACACTTTGCACATTGCTGTCATCTGATTCTGTAATCACCTAGAGGCCATACCACGCTGGCCAGGCATGTTCAGTGTTAGAACAAGCCTCTGGCCACACCATGTGTGGTGGTGCTTCCTTTCCCCCTGAATTTGTTTCCAGTGGTGCCTTAGACTTAGGATGATGCTCAAAAATAGGAATTTTTCAGTGGTAGGAATAATTTCAGTCTCCATGCCAGATGCAGAGTTTCCAAAAGACAGTCTCATCCCACATTATCTCCCTCCAAAGAAGTATGGAGTATGGGAAATGGGTCTCTATAGCGTGTTTCTCTTCTCCAATGAAGTCATCATTTAACTTTAGGACAGCAGCCAATGACAAATTCAATGGCCCTATAATGATGCCTAGAGCAGCAGCCAAATCTTTGAAAGCTTCTCTCCAAAATAAAGTTATGCCACAATTAAACAGAGCCCTGGGTAATTTAATAATTGCTCATTTCATGTTTGCACTTGGAAACAGGAAATGTTTCCAAAGCCTAGACTTTTAGAGCTATGAGCACCATCTAATTTAAAATCTCTTTTATAAATGAGGGAAACTGAGGCCCAGCAGGGGGTGGAAGCTGTGGAGGAGCTCTCATCACTCAGGTCAGTGATCCTCCGGAGTCAGACAAGGATAAAGGCAAGTGGCTCATGTCACCATTCTGTAGAGAAGCTGACCAGGATTCAGTCAACCTCCAGTAACAATTAACTTTTGTGTTTTTTTTTAAGTTAATTGCCGAAACAAATTTAAGATGAGAAATCATCTGCTCTAGAAACAATAGCTACTGGTGTTTCTTCTGGGACTGAAGCCCATTCCTGATCTGGATATGGAAACTCCAGAAGAAACAGGTGGCAAGAATGGCAAAGGGCTGGTAATGGTTGAAACTGAGTGGTGGGTACATGGGAATTTATAATGTCCTCACCACATTAGCATCAATGTAAAAATCTCATATGAGATAAAAGAAAAATAGGAAATGGCAAAGCTCAGTGCTGGTCTATGTAAGCCAAAATTCTCTTCAAGGGGGTTCTCAATATCAAATCTAACAGTAGCTACCATAGGACCCTTTCATATACTTGTAACAAACAGCCCTTAAGTATGGTATAGAGTTCACATATAATTCATGTATTTATGAAGCTAACATACTTAAATTGTGTCATTCCAAATATGATGAACAAATACTCAGTCCTTCAAATCAACTGAGTATCTACCCAGATGCAAAAAGATACTTAAAGACCAACCTTGACACACACTGTTTTCTATTTCCCATATCCCATCTAACCTTCCAGACTCTTCTCCCACTTCCCTTCCTCAGAGAGGCCACTTTTACATCCCTGTCTAGGGGTGGCTCCCTGAACATACGCCACCCTCTAGCCTCTGTGCGCTGTCCCCATGGCGGTTTAAAATATGTCCACAAAGCCTTTGATGCTCTCTTCTTCGAGGGGTACAGCTCAATCCCCCCTCCCTTTGAGTGTGGGACGGACTTAGTTACTGCTTCTGGGAGAATACAGAAGCGAAAGGCGTGCTTCCTGACATTTGGTCATAAAAGGCACTGCAGCTTCCTCCTTGCACACGCACGCTCATGCTCACCTCAGTATCTGCTCTGCGGAAACCGCCCGCCGTGTCATGTGGAACTCAAGCAGCCCTACAGAGAGGCCCGTAGGGAGATGAAGTGAGGCCTCCTGCCAGCAGCCATGTGAGCGAGCAGAGAAGCGGGTCCTCTGGGTCCACCCAGCCTTCAGATGAAGAGGCCCTGGCTGCCAACTTGACAGCAACCTTGTGAAAATTCCTTAGTCAGAACCACCCAGCTAAGTCACTCCCAAACTCCTGGCCCTGAGAAACTACGAGGACATACGTATTTACTGTCTGAAGCCACTAAGTTTTAAAGCCATTTATTATACAGCAATATAACACAACTAATTCAGCTGTGTGATGGGAAAATAGTAATACCCCCCAAGGATGTCCACATCCTCATTTTTGGAATCGATGAATATGTTACCCTTTCATGGGAAAAGGGACTTCACAGATGTGATAAAGTTAAGGATGTGGAGATGGGGAAATCATCCTGAATTATCCAGTGGGCCCAGCATAATCACAAATACCCTTACAAGTGAAGGAAGGGTGTGGGAGTGTGAGGGGCAGAGTCATGCAGCGTGAGAAAGGCTCTCCCAACAAGGCTGCCTTTGCCGATGGAGGAAGAAGCCAGGAGCCAATGAATGCGAGAAGCCCCCAGAAGCTGGAAAACAAAGCTAGAGCCTCCAGAAGGCAGGCAGTCCTGCCAACACCTTGATTTTAGCCCAGTGAGAACCTCTGTACATTTCTGGCCTCGAGAACTCTAAGATAGTAGATGTATGTTGCTGTAAGCCTCCAGGTTTGTGGTAATGTGTCAGAGTAGCAGGAGGAAATGAGTACGCCTTCTCTTTCCCCAAACTCTCAGGCCTGTGTTTATCCAAGTCCTATCTCTCCTTCCAGATGCTATTCAGATGCCACCTTTTCTCAGAAGCTTGCCTTTCCCACACTTCCACAGCATGTCACTGCTTAATTACAGCCTTGCCCATCAGCAGTCGCCTCAATTACAACCACTTACAGATATCCTGTGTTGCCTGTCCCCATCAGATGGTAGGTTCACACAGGAAGGAATCATAGCTTGCACACTGTTGAACCCCCCACTGTACTTTGTAGCATGTTTTCTACTTATTAGGGGTACAAGTTGGCTCTATCAATATACCTACTACATCACAGCAAAAAGACAGATGCCATGACCCCAGTGAGGCAGGTCAGTCTAATGACATACACCCCAGAGCACTGCTTGGTAACTCTCTTTCCTGGCGTCTGTGTCTGTCCTTCTGAGGGACCTGGACTCTGTGTATATAAAAAACACAATTCCCCAGCTCCATTTGGATGGGCGTGATAACCATGGGGGGAAACCCCAGGCAAGAAAAGGTCAGCATGAGCAACTTTGCCTCAATTTCCTCTTTCACTATCTTCTCATTTTCTTAGCCTAGAGTGTTCACTTCACTGGGGCTGGGAACTTCAGGAGAAGGGGTCAGAGAGGCACATGATAGCACGTGAGCACACAGAAGGGGGTGTGTGTGTGTGTGTTCTGTGAGAGGAGCAGGGAAGAAGGCTTCGGGAGAGTTTAGGAATTGCCTATCTTAATATCTGCAGAAGCAATTACTAAGTGACACCAGTCTTAGACAGACTTGGCTTTCTATCTGAGCCCTGACTACAGACGTACCGAAGCACAGGGGATTTCGCAATACTTGTGGGAAAGGAAGCAGGTTCAGGAATAAAAAATAATTTTTTCTCCCTACAGATTTATTAGAAGAGAAATCAGCTACTTAGAGGGAAAAACGTATTTCATTTAATTGCACTTCTAATGAGTACATTTCTCCCCTCCCTAAATATGCATATCATATTTAATTCAGTTACTGTTTTCAATTTCTCTCTTACCAGCAGATAGCTTTGAAGCCAATTAAAATCCTTCGGCTGACAACTACCGCTGTGTTTAAGCTTTACTGAAACAAAAACTGTTTCTGAAACAAAGGTGGACTACATAAGAGAAGGTATTAGCCACAATGCAACGTACATCTTGGCATGGCGACACGGCTGCTCGGCAATCAATCGATCTCAATTCCCCACCTTGTTGGTGAGGGTCTGGGGGCAGTGAAGGCGTCTGCTCAGGGTCCCGCAGCCAGGGGTGGCAGAAGTGGAATGGGAGTGAGGTCCCCACCTCTCGAGGCTGAGGTTTTCCCACTGTGCCTGGCTCAGAACAACGCCTCAGAGAGGGCGATTATAAGCTATCTTGCCTGGGCAGAAGAGGTGAGACTCCCTCCGTCGGTTCCCAAGCCTCTTGGAGAGCCTCTACAATATTTATCTATTTTTCATAGACTCTCAGAATTGGGAGGATGAATCCACCTGCCCAGTCTCAGTAGACCCACACCTGGACAAGAGTGAAATTACAAGGGTAGTAACCACCATGGAGGCCAGGATATTTGAACTCAGGATTCTCCCTTGAAGCTGGAATCACAGATGGCCCCAGTCAACCGAACGGCTGAAAATACAAGAGTACAAAATGGATGCAGTCTACATCTACCTTCCTGCTGGTATTTTTTCTTTCTCTGTTCACCTGAGTATTGTGCTGTGCAGATGCTTCAGGCCGCCCGCACAGAGCTGGAGGAGCCTGCCTGAAGTCCACAGAGGGTTACAAGGACACACTGTATCGGCTAGGAGCACACCCTCAATCTTCCAGCGTCCCTACCAAGGAGGACATGCAAGCTGTTCTGCTAAAAGCCCTCCGGGACCCTCTCTCCATCAGATACGTGACTGGGTGAGGAATGGGTTTTGGCTCCAGAAACATTTTCTTTTTCTTTTCTCGGTTCTATTTTTAAGTAATCTCTACACTCAACATGGGGCTTGAACTCATGACCCCAAGATCAAGAGTCATAAGCTCGAGCTATTGAGGCAGTCAGGTTCCCTCTAGGAGACATCCAATGTTTTAAAGATTTATTTATTTGTCAGAGAGAGAGAGAAAGAGAGAGAGGGAGCACACAAGCAAGGGGAGCGGCAGGCAGAGGGAGAAGCAGGCTCCCGGCTGAGCGGGGAGCCCGACACAGGACTCAGTCCCAGGACTCCAGGATCATGACCTGAGCCGAAGGCAGACACTTGCCTGACTGAGCCACCCAGGCATCCCCCAAACATCTAATGTTTTAAAGTGCTGGATGAGGAAGTACCCCTTAAAGATGAGTGAGAATGTTGTGGGGTGGGGTGTGGTAAAGAACAGGGCCCCTGGCCAATGTGCACATACACCCCTCTTTGCCACTGGCCAAACCTATGGGGCAGGGAGGTAGAGAGAAAAGTGTTGAGGTGGAACAAGTGTGCGGTGAAGAACGCTGGTCCCTTCTGCCTCGGGTTGGTAGGAGGCAGGAAGAGGCCAGAAGCTCCCAGAAAGTGATGTCCAACACAGCTTCCCCTCCCGCTGCCCTGCCTGCAGAAAGAGCCCAAAAGATCCCAACTATAGCGCGAATCCAGGGTTTCAAAGAGAGAACCTGGCTCCTGACTAACAGACAGAAATAAAGCACCATCCTTTCTAAGTTGGTCACAACAGTTGGTGCGGAGTGTACTGTCAGTACTAAGGGATCTCATTAAAATCCTAATGAAAACCAGGAGCTGAGAAGCCCTCTGGGACAGCCCTTATAAAAGTGCTTTAGACGAGTAATTTCAAGCCGACCGGCCAGGCCTCGCAGTGGGACTCGCTGGCGAGCAATGATGCGTCTTATGTGGCAAATGATTCATTCCACTGCCTATAAAATGATGCTGGAGTCTCAAACCCAAGTTACCCTACATAAAAGGGAGAGACGGGTGTCTTCAGAGCAGGTGAGCTAGTAAATGAGCAGTCAAGCTGCCTCAATTTCCTGCTCAAGTGCACCATCCTGTGAGCTCAAAGCCTGGCCTTTTCTCCCTTCCTTTTATTTCCTACATCAAGATACCAAAAAAGGACATTCTGGAAGTCTTCCAGAGAGCTCTCCAATCCAATCGCATCAAATGGGGCACAAAAGAAGACTTTTCTGGGGAGGTGCCTCCCTGAGGCTAGAGCCCACTTCTCAGCTATCCAGGTGTCTAGGTCTGCCCAGGGCTCAGGTAGAAAGTGCCATGAATTGGGCACCGGCTCTGCTCCTGCTTGGAGACACGCCCTCCACCACCGAGCCCAGGCTCATGAAAACCCAGGATGGCACAGCCTCCCCCTAAGCCGTGGGCGCATCTCTCACCCACCTCGCAGTTTCTTCTGCCAGTTCATTTCATTGAAGAGGTCCTCGGACCGCAGGAAGAAGTCATTGATCTTGCTGCCTTGCTCGTCCCTCTCTGTAGTGTAGTATATTCGCAGTTTCGACTCCTTGGTTAGGAATTCACATATGCTGGGCACAGGGAACACAATCTGTTCCATGGTTCGGTCTAATCTGACAATCTAGGGTGAGAAAACGGAGGAGCTTAAACAGTCATCTTCAGAAACCTTTCACGAAGGATCTTTGCTAAGGTCACGGGCTCGGTGTTCACGACTGAGTATAATACAAAGCTGTTCTTGCATCTTCTCAGATCTTAGAGCCCCCATACTGGGCCGTGTCGCTTACATTTATATAAAAAACAGTTTGGGCAAGTCTCTCAGAGTTGGTTGTTTTGTTTTGTTTTAACCTGAGACCCATTAATTTTACTGTGACTAACTTCTGTCTCAACAATTTCAACTGTGTTTTGTGCACATATCCAGATGACGGGCTAGGTCTGTCCAACAGAACTCTCTGTAATGAAGGAATGGTTCCGTATCTGAGCACCTGCCCCACGTGGCTAGTGCAACCAACGCCCTGAATATTTTATTTTAATTTAAACAGCCACATGTGACTATTGACGACCATACCGGAAGGTGCAGCACACCAGACTATGGGACAAACCTCACCGAAACTTCTTCAGTAGCAAAATTAGTTGTTGTTGTTGTTGTTGTTTTCCCCTAAATAGGAACTTTATTTTTTTTTTTTAAGATTTTATTTATGTATTGACAGAGAGACAGAGATCACAAGTAGGCAGAGAGGCAGGCAGAGAGACAGGGAGAGGAGGAAGAAGGCTCCCCNTAAGATTTTATTTATGTATTGACAGAGGGAGAGAGATCACAAGGAGGCAGAGAGGCAGGCAGAGAGACAGGGAGAGGAGGAAGCAGGCTCCCCGCTGAGCAGGGAGCCCGATGCAGGCCTCGATCCCAGGACCCTGAGATCATGACCTGAGCCGAAGGCAGAGGCTTTAACCCACTGAGCCACCCAGGCGCCCTAAACAGGAACTTTAAAGAGAGACCCTTGGTTTATTCAGTTGCAGGTCCTCCTATCTTACTTGTCACGGCATCTAAAGCATACAGCACGTGAGCTAGTCTGGCCATTTAACACAGATGTAGTGCTCAGTGCTCTCTGAAGTAGCTCTGTTGGGCCTCAGAGTGGACACCTCACAGGTTTTCTCCATGCCCTTCCTAGAGTGGCTCAGTCTCCGACAGGAGGCAGTCTGGTGAGGATGGTTCAAGTTCTAGGACACTGTACTTAGTCACCATCCTGGGGGGTAGGGATTTCAAAAGGGGTGCAGGTTACAGTACAACAGGGGCATGACCTCTCTTTATTCTTCCTCCCCAGAGGCTGGAGAAGTCAGGTGAGGCCCAGGGCCTACGCCCTCTTCAGGAAGATCTGGTTCTCACACTCTCAACACTTTTGTTCCCTGACACAGGAAGAGAGGTGACTCCGGTCAAGTCGTAGTGGCAAGCTCTCTCATATTTGTGACAGGTTCCCATGGCCCTACATCTATAAATTCTGGGGCACGTGGTCTCTAGACCAGTGGTTCCCAAATCTAGCTGGAGATCAGGTTACAGGAAGCTTCACTGTCATACTGATTCTGGTCCTTCAGTCAACCTCATTTAACTGGAACTGTGGTGTGGGGCTTGGTGACTGGAGCGTGCACATGAACCAGCTCCCCCCAGGTGACACTGCTGTCCAGACAGGCTCAAGGACCAACTCCGCAGTCTCCTGCTGGCAAGAGTCTGCCTGCCTGCTTTGCATGGTCGGGTGGGCCCTGGATCTCCCTAAGCCGAAGGGATATGATGTAAGACGTGTTTCTGGAATCCAGAGGGAAAGGAGGAAGCCTCCTGGCAAGAACTGAGTCCCAGACTCTGGGGCTACACAGCCTAACTCTAGAGAGCGAAGGCACTCTATAGGAAGCCCCAGGGAGAAACCGGGTGTTCTCTGGCTTTGCACAAGTAACTCCCTCAGGAAAGCGGAAGAAATGGGTGGCTAGCCAAGGGCAGGATTTGAGAGCTAGCGACACCATGCCCGGCCATGTCTCTCCATCATTCAGTGTCTGTCCACACCTTGTTTTCAGGAGACTTACAACTGGGAGTCAGGAGAACACATTCCAATCCTTCCCCACCTCTAACAGGCCAGGTGACTTTGTTCACACCTCTTAACCAGAGCAAGCTGCAGTCTTCTCTCCAGTGGGCGAAGGAGCTCTGACATCCTATGCTGCAAACACCTACAGCTCACCTTTTAAGGGCCCCATAAGACAGAGCTGGCCCTGCCATCAAGCTTCTCATTACTCAATAAATCCAGGGTATTTGCCCACATGCACGGCCACGGTCAACTCATCAGAAAGGTGACGCATTTTATTAGGAGAGCCCAGACACACCTGAGACATCGGGTAAGAACATATTTCTAAGAAGTCTCCATCCTGAACATTTCATATGGCCCAAAGGAGTCTGTTAGCCCTTGAAAATCTTTGTTCCAACACTGATATTGAATTTGTGCCCTTCTTCCTTAGCTAATCAAGGCACACCATCCCTCACTGCCCAGAGCCTGGAGACAGATGTCTGTGTTCAATGCAGGCAACTTAATGCACCCATGGGCTCTGGGGTCAGCCAGACCTGGATTACACACAATTCCGGCTTGGGCACTGCTCACTGGGCTGATGACACACACTCTCTGAGTCTTCTTTTAGCATCTCCCCATCTCCTAAGGGGGAGATGGTCCCATTTAGCTCACAGAGGATGAATAAGGTACGCTGTGTGTATGTGTGTTTAATGCGGATCTGATTCCACCACTCCTGTGCAAAACCCTCCTGCAGTTCCATACGGCTCTTTCAGTAAATCCAGACTTCAAGGATGGTGGACAGGATTCCGTAGGACCTGGGCTGCCTGTGCTGCCCTCCCTGCTGCTCACTGAAGTCCAGCTCCTTACTTTCCCCTAGCATCCCCTTCCTCAGGGCCTCCACTCGTCACTCCCCACATCGGCAAAGCTCTTCCCTCTAGGCTCTGCCTGTTTCATTCTGAATTTTCCTAAGGTCTGTGCTTGGACGTCATTCTTCAGAACAGGCCTTTCTTGACGGCCAGAGTCTCCAGCAGGTCCCTCTGCTGGACTTTCTTATAATACCTTCTACTTGTCCTCATGGCCTGGTCAGAATTCATACCCAACATGCTGGCTCTCAGACGAATGACTGGGCACCGGCCCCAGGACAGGGCAGAACCCACGGCAGGCCCTCGCCACAGGCCCATGCTGAGTTCCCGCTGCTTTTACCTCTATCTGGGCTGTGTGCTTGGCATAAAACTCCAGAGCTTCATCCCCATCCACTTGGCCTCCAGGTTTCAGCATGGTCTGAAGTTCTTTGTTATGCCGAGCCAACTAGAACACAAAGACAGAAAACCTGGAAGTCACTGTCTCCTTGCGACAGGCACGTACGCGCTCCTTTCTGGCCTGGGGTGGAAAGAACGCACTCCAACCAGCAGCAAGGTGAAGGACAAAGGTGGCAGGAGGCCCGCTGCATTCCATTGAGGTGTGCTCTGCACAGCAGCTAGTTTGGGAGCTTGGCAGAACAGCCTGGAAAGCTCAGGCCCACGTGAGGTCCCTCTTCCCCCCGATTTCTTTAGCCAGGAGGGAGGAAGATGGGGATTTCTGTGTAGCCACATGGAGTCTCCATTCAGAATGTTCCCAAACCCTCTCAGTGGCTAAACACGGGCAATGGAAGCGACGAGGGGGAGGAGCCTGTCTTCTATCCTTCTGCCGGCACACTGCAGCGGGGCACACCAACCTCCTGCCCAGTACCGTTGCTGCTTTATCCCTCATTCCTGCACCTCGGCGAGGTGAAGGGGACAGGAAGCAGGAGCCTGCCGCAGAGTTACAAGCTGCCCACACGCCTCAGCAAGCTCAAGGCACATCAACCTCCAGAAAAAGAAAGTATCTTCAAAAGCCCAGCCACTTGGGAAGAGAGTTATGAAACAGGGCATTTTGGTGCCAGGGTAGGAAGTATTACTACACCCCCCGAAAAGCAAACAAAAAGAAGTCATAATGACAAGTTAGTTCCCCAAGATTTCTAAATGTGATAGGCAAGGCAGCTGAGGTTTATTTCTTCAGATTGTTAAGATAGACTCATCAATATTTATGAAAAGCCTAAGACTCCTTTCAACTGTCTCCAAACACAGCCATAAACCATCGAAGTGTCAAGGCTCAGTGCAAAGGTTTTGAAGTAACGTGGGGATTTCCAAGGACATGACATTACCATGGGAAAACGGAAGAGACCTGGAACTCGGTACCCTGGGTCAGGCTGCCACTAGCACCTGGGAGCCACATTATCATGAGCACACACAGCCCGAGGTTAGAATCTTAAAGGAAAAGCAAGTTCAAGCACACATTCGCCTTGGAATTCTGGCACTGAAGGCCAGTGACATCTGGCATGGGGACCGAGGGGGACGACATACCTGATGAGCCAATATGTAGATATTGTGCCCCACATTCCTGGGGGAGGCAGCTCCGTCCTCGCCGTTTTCTCCATCCTCAAATTCCACCTCACCTTGCATGTAGGCTTTCTTGATCACTTCCACCTGCAAGAACAGTCAAACAAATGCAGCTCCTGTTGCAAGGAAGGCCCACCCAGGATTGCCATTCAGAGTCTCCCCTCCCAGGGCAGACAGTGCCCAGGAAGCTCAGCACTCCTTCCTATCAGGTCACGGACCGAGCCGCAGAATCCTTCTCAACACGGCCACAGGCGGCCCCTACCCATCAGCTCCCAGTGACATAAGAAATGAAACCCATTCGCTAGAGCCAGACCAAGAGCTATCCTGTCCCCTTAGGAGGGGACAATGGTAATAAAAGTTCCCGGAAACAAAATAGGACCTAAGTGTAGACTAGAAGACTTTTCCTGTCTCTACATTTCCTCCTGCCATCTCTCCCCAACTCCCAACCTTTGCCATCTCAGGAAAACCTAGTAAGAAATCCACTAGCCTTTAGGAAGAACTGGTCAAACTATTATCTCTGATTCCACATTCTCCCCTGCCCACATTTCTCCATTCCGACTCCATGTAAAAATAACACCATTAACAAATAACATCTACTGAGGTGCTCCTATGTGCCAAGTACTGTGTAAGTATTTTAATTTGGGGGGGGAAACTTAATGCTCATAAACATTTTATGAAGTGTCAAAGATTGCCTTTTATTATGGATGAGGAAACATAGAAGGAGAGGGGCATTAAGATGATTTGGCCAGTGAGCTGAGATTTGATCTTGAATCTGCTACTAGGGGACCCGTGCTTGTTGCTTGTTTCATCTACAAGCACATCTCCTAGAGCACTGCTATGTCTGTCCTAGCCGTTCCCACCTACCTCGGTGCCCTACTCAGGGCCCGAGGGCTGGGTCTGCTCAGTTCTAATCTTTCCCTGGCGCCCAGCACAACACCTCGGACAAAGTCGGGCCTGGCCAATGTTTATCCCATGAGCAAATCATTCGAGATTGAATCAAAGAACAAAATGCCTTCATTTTGGTGAAGGGAAAGGTGAAGGGAAGGGAAGGTGAAGGGAAAATTAACCATTTTCTTTGATGATTCAGAAGGCATCGCAGCCTCCTGCATTTCCACAAGTCTATTTCCCTGAGTCATTTTTCACTATTCCAGAGCAAGCACGCAGAGGGCCACACATTTCTGTACTGACATCAGGTCAGGCCCTGAAAGTAATTTTGGAGAAAGGTCCTTGAGATTCTAGCTCTCTGAGCTGGATTTCCTGCTAGTTTTAAACACCAAACTGAATAGACAACATGTTGCATGGGCTGCGGGGGCCTGAACATACACGTATGCTCACATGCACACGCACAGGCCTACGTGCAGATGTGTCCTGGACGTGAGCGCTTCTCTTCTACGTGGATTCTTAGAACCACGTTTGTTCCAGGAAGCCTCTGCCTCTTCCCATGAGCTGGGAATGATGTTTTCCAACCACGAAGGGGCCACGCAGAAGCCTGTGCCACCCACGGCCCTGGGTGCTGATGTTAACTCCCTCCCCCCACCAAGATGGGGGCATGCTGTTGGTCCGTGAGAGCGGGAATGGGGTCTCAGTGAAATCATTCTGTCCCTACTCACGAGGGACACCTCGCGCCCCCCCAACCCCCGGTTACATAAGCTATTATGTAAACTTGGAGACGGCGTCCATCTCAGGCTGAGAACTCACTCCTGACCTCAGAGATCAAAGAGCTGGGCTCACTGTTAACTTTATTTCAAGGAATACATGAAGGGACTTTAGCCTGATCCCCGGCGCACACAGGTCACCAGCCGACAGAAAAGTCTTCGTGCCCTCATTTAGTGCTGTCAGTTAGAGTTTATTTGTGTGGGGAAAAGTCCCAACAGAGTTCTGTCCTCAGCTCCTTTCACTGTCTCTGAGAGCTGTCTGTCTCACAGGTTGCAGCACCAACCTCCACCCTGGAAGTCACAGCCCACTGTGAATATCACCCAGTAAAAATAAAAAAGGATTAGTGTTTTCTTTGAAAAAAAGAAAAACCAAAACCCAAGACAGAGGCACCCAAGAAACACTCTTCTGTTGCCCAGACTATTACCCCCCAGAAGCGATGGGGATTCTTTAGCTCTGGACGCAGACAGGGCACAGAGAGCAGCAGCGAATGAGGAAGGAGGAGGAAGGAGCCACAGTTCACTGCGGGCGGGCGCTGTGCTAGGGGCCTGATGCCAAATGTCTCGTCTAGTCTCCAAAGCCACCCTCTGGCCTACAGGATATTATCGTTTTCCTTTTAGGGGTAAGGAAACTGGACCAGAGCGGTCGAGTGCCCGCCCAAGGTGACCGGGCAGAAAGGGAGGGCTGTGGACCTGAACTCCAGGCTGCCAGGCCCCCACCCCACTCGCTGCCCTGGCTCCCTAGCAGGGAAACGAGAGGTGAGGGCGGCTGCCGCCCACGGCTGTGCCGCAGGGAGAGGGCAGACCCCACTCACTCGAAGCACCACTTCACCTCTACAGCCTAATCAGAGGCTTGAGTCCACGGTTCTCTTCAGACTTCTGATTCTTTGCCATCTTTTTTTTTTTTTTTTTAACATTTTATTTATTTGACAAAGAGAGAGACATAGCGAGAGAGGAAACACAAGCAGGGGGAGTGGGAGAGGGAGAAGCTCAGCAGGAAGCCTGATTCAGGGCTCGATCCCAGGACCCTGGGATCATGATCTGAGCCAAAGGCAGACACTTAACGACTGAGCCACCCAGGCGCCCCTGATTCTTGGGCATCTTTAAGAACTCAAGGCTGCAAGTTCCCTCCTACCACAAACCCTTCTCTGCCTGTGCCTCGTGTCACGGCCAGGGGAGCAGCCATCCAACTCACCAGTTCTTTGGGCCTCATGTTATAAAGGATCCTCTCTGCATTCTCGCTGTCGTGCCTGCTCTCCATGATGGCCAGCAGCAACTTGGAAGCATTGTTCTAAATGGACAAAGGGAGGAGACAGTGGAGAGGAGCAGCCTGGGGTGGCTGGCCTGAATGTGGGTGCCCAGTTGAGGCAAGCACTGCATGCTGGCTGGACAGACAGACATCTTATCCCGTGGGAGAGCCACGGGTCTGGCATAGCAAACCCTACCTGCACGCGAGAGGGAATGTGCTACTGTGGACCCCAAACCGTAACTGCAGGTTCTGCTCTGGGTCTCAGAGGAACATGTCTGCTTGGGCATAGTTTCTCCCTGATATTACTTCACACAAGTCCTAGTGGAAACTGGAAAGTTAAACATGGGTGCTTGTGGGCGTGTTGGCACTCTCATGATGCCAGTGGTCAGGAAGAACCTGCTGGATGGACCCATGATGCCTTCAGGGCAGGTATGGCTTTAAACCTTGTTCTTCAGCCTCTCAGGGCAGAGAAGGTAGGCAATTAAGGTAATCTCACCATTTCTTAAAATATTATTATCAGCTCTCATAAACCCTAATATTATAATGAGAGTACAGCTGACACCAGTTAGCCAAAGTGACCCAAAGGAGCACTGTAGGCGTGCCAAACTCTAATTTCCCATTTCATTCAAAGTTTTCATGTGCCCACGCCCTGCACTTCTTGACTTGACCTCATTTTAGGTCCTGGGCCTAGGATAACCTGTATGCTTCTTTGTGTACAGGATTGGAAAGTTCTTGCTATTTTGCATAAGAGGGGGCAGTATGTGTTTCCTCCCCAAGTATGGGTCATGGCAATTCAATCAGGAGGCTGTGCCATCCAACGGTCACTTTTTAGAGCACACGAATTTCTATCATAATCCACAGACAACCGGATTAGTTGAAAAAGTCACTGAAAAGGCTGATCAGTAGCACATAAAATTCTGTTCATTTCAGGCTCTCATCATATACATTTGGATAAATGGGAGCCAGGCACATGAGCTTGAATTAATGTTCAAGTCAATTCTACAATACAACTTGTCAAAGGAATTAAAAATAGCACACCCACCAAAATATCCATTTAAATCATACCCACAAATCAACTATCAATTTGGACTCTCCATTCTAAATACTAAAGGAAAAATAAAAATAATTGTGTAATTCCTGTGGGCTTCTGTGTTAACACCTTCCCTAATGATCTTTCTTTCCCATGACACTGTTTAAGCAATAAACACAGATCAGCTTTTCAGCTAAACCCTGCGGTTCTAGGCAATTCTGTGACAATGACGAAGTGCTCACTGCTGTGTATGGGTGTGAGAGACAGGACGGATCTCAACACGCCCCGACATGGGAAAGGTTAAAAAGGAAATGTGCTCAGTGAGGCAAACAGAGTCTGAAATACACTTTGGACACCAAGAGGTCTTTGGACTCTTAAAGAATCTTTGGAACCCCTAAATACAAATGAGGGTTTTCTTTTGGGAGATATGATTAAGAAATCAACATCAGAAGTCGTATCCTGTCCTAAGACCCTTATTTGGTGGGGAAGACTGATGTTTTGCATTTTAGTCAGAACCTACAACATGGACCATTCATTTAGTCTAAAAGACCTGCCTGTATTTAGTTTCATAACATTGACCATATCACGTGCCAAAGCAAAACACAAAAGTGACAATTTTCACATGCTACTGTCTTTTGCTTTCAATTCCTACTTGCCTTCAGTTCTAATACAAGGTCCATCCTCTTCTTTCCCAGAGGATTGATGTCATTAAGGATCAGGGCTGTGATGATGTCAATGCCGTTGGATTCATGGGTGGCTATGCAGTTCTGAGAAAACACACACACACACACACACACACCACAGACATTTACACAAGTGCTGGTCATAAATCAGATGTCAAAAGCCAACAGGCTGAACTGCTATTTCAACACAAAGCTTGCCACTCCCAGTAATGTCTCTAGGGGAGAGCTGCAAATTTTCCGTGAGAAAGTGGTAAAAAATAAAAGACAGATGAAAATCGCTAGTTTCAGAATTAACAGTAAACAGCAGGAAAGTCCCCATGCACTGTAACTGATAAATTGGTCATGTCTAATCCAAATAGTGCAGTAAAGTTGGCTTTTGTTCTTAAGGGAAAATACGGTGTGTGACTGATTCTGAGTTCTGAGACCTGTTTTCCCCTTTAAAGGTGTGTTCCATTCTCTCTCCATCACTTGGTTTTCGTATTGCATATTTTGCTTAAGGCTTAAGCCTGGAAAGCAAGTTTCCTGCTTAATTCACACAATACCAAAATTAATCATCTTCCCCCAGGTAAGGTCCCCACTTGCAGCAGAATCCACTCCAGTATGTGCCTTTTAACAGACCTCTGTTTGGCAGAAAAGCGAACTTGAGGTTATAAGGAAATTCACTTAGATGTTAAAGCCTTTTCTCCCAAGCATGTTTTAATTTTTTTGTTCCTTTTCATTTTAACTTTGACTACACCATCTGTCTCAACAGTGAACCAAGGGAGGAAAGTGGATCCAACACATGCTAACCTCGTATGTATAGCCAACCATGACCAGGTGTTTGGTACACAATGAGTTGTCCCTTTTGTCAGCCATTCTTCTCTCCTGAGTGAAGGTCCTGGCCTTGTTCCCCAAGTAACACAGCATATCACACCTTTCCTGTCAAGTGAGTTTACAGCTGGCAATTTCAGTGGTAGTCTACCCCCTTCAACCAGGATAGAGCCAAAATTTGGTTAAAAATCATAATCATCCTAGTATCAATGCAAAAAACTCACCAAGTCTGCCATACACCACAGATAAGCAATGAACGTTCTACTTAAGAAACGGTTGGGTTCTCCTCTAAAAATCTACTTCTTGAGAGGCCAACATCAAGACTAATGGGCCTTTCTTTTCTCTGATGTCTGTGGTGTTAAAATCTCAACTGAACATTTCCTCATGTTGTTTAAGCTGTCTTGCGCATGGCAAGGTTTCTCTCTATCTGGGTTTAAGCCTTTTCCTGTTAAGTAGCCACTGTTTGAGTCCTTCCTAGAATTTAAAATAGAGCCCAGTCTTTTGGTCTTCATTTAACTCCAACTTTATTATCTACCCCTAGTCAAGCGAGTCAAATTTGGATATTCAAACCAAATCAAGCCAAGACACACCACACCATGCCACGCATGGAAACCAAGGACAAGCCTGCTAACGCCTATGATTAAGTCAAGTCCTGAAGCACGATAAAGTACCATAGCTCCTTCTTGACTACTGGAAAAAGACCTCTAGTTCTAGTGACTTCCTAGGCCAACAGGCAAATGTTATGTGACTTCTGAATTAGTTCCTGTCAACAGCATTTCTAAAATGATGAACTTTTTTTTCCCCACCCCCAAATAAAAATGGAGGTACCTGGTTCTCATGGCATGGTCCTTGACAGTATTCGGTCAGACTTTCCAGGGTTTGGTTGATGAGGGCGACGTTCTTTTCATTTATATAGAGCCCGAGAAGACCAAGACCTCCAGTAGTGCTTCCACAAATACAGTCCAGGAATTGCAGCGTCTCACACACCAAATTGTAGTTGGTCTTGTTATTTTGGCAACGAAGGAAGTTCTACAATTGGGCAGTGTCCAGAATGGGGAAGCAAAGTCAGAAAGGAGAGGGAAAAGGTCATTCACTACTGCCAGTTTGCTGATGTCTAATTGGTTAATGACCTGAATTGATTAGCAATTATGCAGAGAGATGGAGCACTGGAGAGTCAGCCCCCATGATGGTCAACTGTGCACCTGGACTAAGGCAATGTCCACCAAACAATGTAGCTTGATCTCCAAGGTGCTTTTCTATGTGAGGCTGTGGTGGAGGGCTCCTCTTTGACAGATGCCTAAAGCCTTTTTGAGTTCTCCTTTCTCTTTTTCCCACTCCAGCCCATGCCCCTCCCCCCGGGTATTGCGTTCAGAAGCATCTGACATTTCAAAGGGCAATGTTTATGTTTAACAGATGATGCTGTGGTCTGGATGCTGAATGCCCAGAGCCTAGCACTAGGGATGGTTCATCACAAAATAAGGTGTCTACAGGCTGACTTAGCCCACTGCCATGTCAGAAACTTGGGTTATCTTTTTTGGCCATTTCCATTAATGGTTAAAGGAAGGGGCAAGAATGAGTAAATGTTTGTGTGTTTGTGTGCACGTGCTTAAATTTATGTTCTCCAGCTAAATCTGTAATGTTAACAAGAGACATAAGAGCAGGTACTTCCTCAACAAAATCAAGCAAACCACAGTCAACCACCTCACAAAGCAGAGTCTATTTTGATGAAGAGGAGATTTTTGTCAGAGATTCTTCTTAAAATAACTTCTTAAAAAGAAGGAAAAATTAACCGCAAAAATTCTTTTAAGCAGTTATAAAAGTTAAATCTTTACCATAGAAGACAGTACTATAAAAAGATAGAAGCAAAATATAAAATAAATGTGACCTTTGACATGGCAATTCCACTTGTATAAAAGACTGACCTCTATTCACAAAGTATGTACTAGATGTTCACAGTACCACTGTTTTTAACAATGAAGAACTGGAAACAACCTAAATGTCCATCAGCTGGGGAATAAATATAGTATACCAACATCATTCAATATTACAATTTAGAAACAATAAGGTAGGTTTTTATATGCCAATATGGTAAGATCTTTAGGACATATTGTTAAAGTTAAAAACAAAAAAACAAAAAGGCAAATAACAGATTAGTATGTATACACACCTCCCATCCACATACACAGAAGAATGACTAGAAAGATACCAGCCAACTGGCTGGTTTGTTGTCCAAACCAACAATAGTTTTCTCTAGATAGAGAGGTAGGGACGGGGAGAGGAACATATTTTTTACTAACTTATCTTCATTTGAACTTCTATAGAAAGAATCTATTCACGTATTCCTTGTATAATTGAAGTATTTATAAATGTACAGATTAAAAGCTGGCAACGAAGTTGAATGTTTGACCATCAAACTAACCATTTTGCCCTACTCTCCTAACTCAACTTTAGTTCTTTATGCTCCAGTCTTTCTAACTAGTCTAAAAATTGAACCAGCACTTGTCTGGGAGGGACGTGGAGGAAGGATGGATGATTTGGGACCATGTGGGCTTTCATAAGATGATCGTTTTTCTAAGGGCCATGGGAAGCCATGGTAGGCTTCCACAGTCATTCCTTGATCTAATTCCACAGGGAAGATGCCACCTACTTGAGGGCCTAGCTGAGCCCCTCATCATGTACAGAGGGAGGGAGAAGTCTTCGGAAAGAGGATAGGAGAGGGCCTGGCTGTCCAAGGCTGAAATTCATAGTGTGGCTCTCCGGGCCAGTTGCCTCAAACTCATGTGCCGCTGCTCCCACCATGCCTACCTTTCTGCTCAGTGACATCACTGCTCCCGCCACGCCCCCGCTGCCCCCCGCCCCCATGCACCTCTGCCAGGAAACAATGAACTTTTCCCTATTCTGCAAGCAGTCTTCATTCTTTTCCTCTGGGGCTTCAGGCATACTACTCCCTCTGCCTGTCATTCTTTCCCCATCTCTACCGTGATGAAATCATCTTCCTTCAGGATGGAGTCTCAAGTCACCTGTTTCAGGAAGCCCTCCTATGCCTCCACCCTGACTCCGGTGAGATCGGAGAATGGTACACACCTGTCTCATCCCTCCTTACACTTCAGGATGTGCTTACAGAGATGTCTGTCAGCTCTACCCGGGACCATGGTGATAGCATGGGGTGCCTGGCAGCTAGCACAGTGACTGGCGCATGCCAGGTGCTTCATCAACACTGGCTAAAATAATCTGAATTAAATTGAATGGATGGAGGAAAGGGGACTTGTGAAGTCCTCAAGCATGCCGTGTTTCAACTCCCCATGAGGGATAATTGGCTGCCCTCTCTTGAAAGCCTCTCCCATGGCTCACGTTTTTGCAGTGTCAAGCCAGAACCTCCCCTTTCCTAGCTCAGATCCATTTCCTCTGTCCTCTGCAGAAATAGAAGGATGCCACTCACTAGGAGGCTCGCAGGGACTCCTTCTATGTTCGGGGAGTAGATTTCACCCTTAGCACAGACCACTCTGCTTTGCTTAGGCTAGAGAAGTCCTGATCTTTTTGTGGTTTTCTTTGGAGGGCCAGGGACCAAGTCGACATGGGTGGACTGAGAAATGAAGAGACTTCATCTGTTCTCATACAGATGTCAGTGCTAAGAGACCTGCATTCCTTACCCCAGCTGAAAAGCAAAGCCGACCCCTCAGGGGAACGATGGAAAGCACTGGCAAAACGTCTCAAGAATAGTCCTTCCCAGCAAGTTTCTTACTATCATGGACAAAGCTTGCTTAAGGCAGCAACTGCCTGTTTGGCAAAGTCAAAAGCAGTGGCCTTATCACTACTAAACATTTACCAACAGAAAAGGTCATAAATATGACAAGAGATGCTGGGCAACTTCGGAAGGCCAGATCCCTTCTCTCGTGGAGCTTACTGGTGCTTCTTTACATCGGAGGGGGGGGGGCGATAATTCTGTCCTCGTGAGGTCTTCTCCTCCCTCTGCTGCACAAGCAAAGCCTGACCCAGAGGCACGTCCGCTCTGGAACACTGTCGAAAGGGGGGCACTCAGAGTAGGCAGATCCCACTCAAGACCGTCATTTGGAGAACCAAGTTTCTACAAACGTCACTCTATCAGAGTGATTTCATCAGCACTTCAATGTGTATGCCACAGTGGGAGACTTGAAAGATGATCCTAACCTTCATCCTTGCAAACAACTGGTTCAGGTCATTGGTTTTCCAACTAGGCCCTGCAGCACCCAAGGGACCCTCGGAAAGCACCACCTCTTGGGGCTCTGGTAGGTAAGGGAGGAAAGGGAAGTTCTTGGGCTCTGTAGTTTCTACTCTGAGTAGAACAGCTTTGCTCTCATCTGCTTTACTTAGTACATTTCTGCATAAGATCTGAAACAAAGGATTCTGTGGCCAAAACCAAAAAAGTGTAAAACCACTGACTTGGATAATGCTTACGGTACTTTCAAAGATTAAGTTGCTAAGACTTTTTTTTTAAGCTACTAAGACTTTTTAAAAATATATTAAAATATACTCTACACTTCCCTTTCCCCAATACTGTTTTCCACAGAGCGATGTGTCCGAGAATCAAATTTTGGAAGGAGTCATTAAAAGGTGATTCTGCCCATGGGGTTCTTAGGGCCTTAGTTCAAAGGAAGCGCTGGGGTACAAAACTAAAACTGCGAAGACTTCTAAACAAGAACTGGNCCCCCCCCCCCCCCCCGTGGATTCAGGGTACGGCGGTAAAGAAGGGAAATCAAGGGGTGCCGTGAAGGAGTCAGAACAGGTCCATGAAAGCAGACCAGGCTTGAGAGCCAGCACATCAGCCCTGCCCCTCTGCCAGCCGTGGAGGGAGTCTACTGGAGACGGTCTTCTGTGAGTTCAGAACTTGGCAGTTATTGGGTCCTCTGGCTGGCTCTCCTGCTGTGAACCCACAAAACTCCTCAGATGACACCACTACAGCACTTATCATGCTGCACAGCAATCTTGGGTTTCCCCAAGTGGTCTTGCCCAAGACTCTCGGCTCTGTAAGGGAAGGGGTGAGGTCTCTGTCACCACCAATGCCGGGCACACAGCAGTATTCACCCGGATGACGTACAGGCATGGTCTCAATCCACTTCCCTTTGGAGCCCAAGGTCGGCGGGGATCAGTGACAGCAGTGTGGGGGGACAGTACAGGGCCCTGACCACCGAGCTCAGCCTAGAAATAGCCCCAGCAGCAGGGAGGTCCCCCCATCCACAAAGATGCCACAGTTGGCTTTGCCTTCCTGCTGGTGGGACAGCCTGGCTTTCCATGGTGTCGTTCACACTCCCTTGGCCAGTGTCCCTCATGACTAATGGTGTACATATGGAAGGCGGAGAGGGCACAGTTGGCCGGCAGACAGAACAGCAGCCAATGAGACCACAAGCCATCCCTGGATCTTTGAGTCATGAATACTTTGTTCTACCCGGCTGAGCCTGGCAGTCCCAGGCCAGTGAATCTGGGGCCGACGTGGTCTATGTCCAAAGTTGGAATATTTGAGCAACAAGCAAGGAAAGAAAAACTAAAAGCCAGGATCCCACACTCAGACGTTGAGAGGGATCAAGTAAGGAAGGTCAATGGAGGAAATAAATGAAGAGCAACGTGGAAAAAGAGCCCAATGGGTCTTATGGGACATTCCTTCATTTTTAAATTTGGGCCAGATTTGGCTGATGGATGACCTTGGATATACCTGCCTTTTCAAAACTCAGGCTCTTCAGACCACTTTGATTAAAAATAAATACCTGCGTAGAAGTTGTTCATAATGCAGACTTCACCCGGTTCCATTTCACTGTTCTGTCTTACTGCTTAACAATGTAATTTCTTACTCAACTTTTCCAGGCATAGATTGTGTGGCAGGGTTGAAGTATGACTGATTTACGGTGGCAGCCCCAAAGGGTCTGGCCACAGGTGACGTGTGAAAGGCCATTAAGTCACCTGATGGATAAAGTCAGCAAAGCACATATTTTAAGACTGCACTTTTCTTTGCCACTGTTTCCTTTTCATACCATCGTTATTCAAATAACTGAACTACCACTGCCAACTTGTTTATTTTAGGAGGCAATATTCTATCTTAGTGGAGTTGTTCAGACACACTTTCTTGTTAATCCTCAATCCCTTTTAGGCAGAGAGGGGTGTTTTTCCCAAAAGCCAGCAGCAAAACCAGGCAATGGCCAAGGACCTGGTGCTCTAGCACCCTTCTCTTGGGCAGTGACTGGCTCCAGAGCTATGCCCATTCATGAGAAAGAAATATCTCTGGGGGCACCTGGGTGGCTCAGTCAGTTAAGTGTCTGTCTTCAGTTCAGGTCATGATCTCAGGGTCCTGGAATCAAATCATATATTGGGCTCCCTGCTCAGCAGGGAGCCTACTTCTCCTGCTCCCCTTATGTGTACATACAGTATCTCTGTCAAATAAGTAACTAAAATCTTAAAAAAAAAAAAAAAGAGAGAGAGAGAGAGAGAGACATCTCTGGAATCTATCCTTAGACTTTCCATATAGGCTTTGCTGGTGGGGAAACTTTTCAAGGGAGAAAATAAATTGCCTTAACATGGTGGCTGACCACATGAGCTCTACCATCAGATGATCTGGGTTCAAGTCCCTGTTCTCCACTCCCTATGTCCCCTGAACCTCAGTTTCCTCTTCTATAAAATGAATATAATGACATCAGCAACACTTAGCATCCACATATTCTAAGTGCCTGATAAACCTCGGCCATTGTTATCCTCCCGACATCAATAAAAAAAAAAGTAGACAAAAGATGTCTGGAATACTCAGTTCAACACATATATTTGAGCAGCTATTTGTGTAAAACCCTGGAAGGCAATTCATTCATTCAACCAACAAATATTTAACTGGAACTTTCTACATATCCAATTTTTTAAGTCTAGTATATTCAATCATTCATCCATCCAACCAAGTTTTACCTGCATCTACGGCAGCCTAACACATGCACACACACACACAGCACATAACCGCACATTTCACTATGTACGCAGTAGGCACCTACACTGGTGAGCAAGAGACTTGGTTCCTATTCCTGTGGAGATGGTGGGGAGGAGAGACAAACAAGTCAGTTGCCCAGAGGTCAGAACCATCCTGGGTCCTCAACTCAAGGAAGCTGGTGGTGGTGAGGGGAGCAGAGATGTCTGAGGAGCTGCAAGTCCCAGGGGCCAGCCCTCACCTGCAGGTCCCGATTGTGGTTTTCGCACAGGAGCTGAAGGAACCGGAGGATGGGCTGCATGATGGTGATAACCGCGCTCATCTCCAGCTCATCCTTGGTCTTGTCTGCCGTGGCCTGGGCACCTTCCCCGGACTGGTAGTGGTCGTCAGGGTCAGCCTCCCTCCGGAAAGTGCTGAAGGCTTTCCTGGTGGCAGCAGAGGCCTCAAGGAGCTGATCGCGGACCTCTTCCGTTATTTGTGTTGAGGGCTCTTTGGCTAGAATGCAAACAGAAGACACTCGATGCTGCTGAGTCCTCAGGAGTCCTATTCACTGCATGAGAGAGAACGCTCAAAAATGTAGGTTCTGGTATTCACTAGAAATCTTCAAGGCTGGCCAAACACTCCACGAAGTCACTTCTCTTAGTCCTTAGGATTAAAACTGGGTCATGCCCTGCCCACTTGCTCACAGTTCTGACATTTCATCTAAGCTTGCACTATTTTAGAGGAAAAGCCTTAGTCTCAGCTCTGTCAACCTCACAAATCTGTATGGCTCTGGGCCTCAGTGTCCTCATCTCCAAAGTGGGGAGAGCATCAGTGAATTCTACCTAGAGAAGCTTCTGAGAGGGTCAACATAACAATGACCACAACCATAATTCCTGTTACTGTGGTGACAACAGGATGAGCACTTTCCACTAAGTACCAAGGCACCGTGTGTTTCCCCATCAGATCCTCACAGTGCCCGTGGAAGTTAACTAGGCATCAGAGTGAGGAGTGTGGCACTCTGCAGCCAGTCTGCCTGGGTTCAAATCCTACTCACTACATAGCCTTAGCAAGAACAAGTCAGTCTCCACTCCTCAGTTTCCTCATCCGTAAAATGGGGGTAATAATTCTATTTTACAGGGTTAATTTCAGTTCCAAATGAAGTAAAGGATGAACAGTGCCTGGTTCACAAAAAGTACTTAGTAAATGTTAGCCTTTCTTCTTCTTCTCTTTATTCCCATTCTAGATCAGTGGTTATAAACTAGAGCTGATTCTGTGCCCACCCCCACCCAGGGGACAATCAGCACAATCTGAGGACACTTCCAGTCTGCTGCAGGGGTGGGCTACTGGCATCCACTGGGTAGAGGCCACACATGCTGTTAAATACCCCACAGCACACTCGACAGCTCCTCCAGCAACTCATCCTCCAGAGGCCAAATGTACTGTGGCTGAGAAACCCAGTCCTCAACTTAAAACAAGAGGCCAACAGTGGCTCGTTAACCTGTTCACAGCCATTTGACTCGAACATTGGTGTATCTACCCACTTCCGAGTATGATTCCTCTTTGAGTGAGAGCAAGAAGGAACAACTTTAGAAACTCTCAAATAATTTAGAAAATATGGGGGAATTAGGTGACAAGTGAAGCATATCCAGTTTTTAAGTGTTTGGTTTTTTTCCAAAGATTTATTTATTTTTTATTATTTTTTTATTAACATATAATGTCTTATGTGTTTCAGGGGTACAGATCTGTGATTCATCGGTCTTACACAATTCACAGCACTCACCATAGCACATGCCCTCTCCAGTGTCCATCACCAAGCCACCCCATCCCTCCCAACCCCCTCCCCTCCAGCAACTCTCGGTTTGTTTCCTGAGATTAAGAGTCTCTTATGGTTTGTCTCCCTCCCTGGTTTCATCTTGTTTCATTTTTCCTTCTCTTCCCCAATGATTCTCTGTCTTGTTTCTCAAATTCCTCATATCAGTGAGATCATATGGTAATTTTCTCTGATTGACTTACTTTGCTTAGCATAATACGCTCTAGTTCCATCCACATTGTTGCAAATGGTAAGATTTTGATACAATGGAATATTATGCAGCCATTACTTATTTATTTTAAAGAGGGAGAGAAAGAAAGAGCATGTGCATGAGCTTTGGGGAGAGGGAGAGGAGAGAGAATCTTAAGCAGACTCCCCACTGAGTGTGGAGCCTGATGTGAGGTTCGATCCCACAAACCTGACATCATGACCTGAGCTGAAATTAAGAGTCAAACACTTAACCAACTGAGCCATTCAGGGGCCCCTGAAGTATGTGTCTTCCTTAACTTTCCCTACCATTGAATAGAAAATTACAGGAAAACATTACAAATAGATTTCCTGCCAATAAAACCTCGAGCTGGACCAAGAAGAAGATACATACATTTTTTTTTACACAAGAAGAACAGCCAAAGCATGGTTACTTGGAAAGAATTACATTATAACCGGACTAGTTTGCTTCTCCTGAAAGCCTCAGTCAGAATAGTCTGGAGTCTGTAAGTCCAGCCGGTGGAAGGGCTGCACACAGGGGAATACTTACGTTTTTTCCGGGATGGGGCGTCCCTGTTCTCCTCATCATCTTTCTTTTTATTCCCCAAATCACTGGTGTTCACAGTCACTGTTGCTTTGATTTCCTGCTGGGCCACCTTCATTCGGTCATAGAAGACTTTGAAAAATCTTTCTGACTTCTTATCTTCTGTTAACCGGCAGAAAAAGGAGTGCTGCCGAGGAAAACCCACAGATTTTTCAACACTGGGACGGACCAGTCATCTAATCCCACTCAAGACACCAAAACCTCACAAAGATCAGAGTCGGCTGCAAAACCTCACAAGTAGTCTAGGTTTGGACCAAAGTTGGTTCCATGCACTATCATTCTCTGGATTGCACAGCCTGAGGTTTTCTACACGGAGACTTTAGAGCAGCCCGCCATGGGGTGTCTCTGATAGAATAGTCACACAGGCTTGAGACACGTTCTAAGGGGCGGTGGGGAGATTCTAGCCTACTAAGAACAAGCACCGGCACATACTCCAAACAACTCCATTAATAATGAAAACAAGGTATTTTTGGTGATTATTGCAGGTCCCATCATGTGTTTAATGACTTCTGTGAGCCCCTCCACTTTGCACAGCCCTGTGAATATCTACAGACCAGTAAGACATGCTACCTGCCCCTACAGGGCTCCATACCAGGTTAGGACGACAAGTCCGTAAGCAAAACAAAAATGTGTCAGTAAAAAGGGCTCCAGAAGCTACACAGACAGTTACACCCTAGAAGCGCAGAGCTGGCAAGGACGACAGTGGGCCGCAGTGATCCCAAAATCTTTGTGGCAAAGGTGATTTTCAAATCAGGTCTTGAAGGACAGGTAGGGAGTGGTTAGATCAAGAAGCTCAAAGTTAACAGGTAGCTTGCCTCTTGGATGCACATTTGTTTTTGGGCCCACTGCAAGCAATAGTATACAATGTTGATGTAAAAACACAATATGGTGTCTCAACTTCATTTATGAGTATTCTCTTTTCACCCCTTTGCAAACACCACGCTGTTGTGAATTATTTACATAAAAATACAATACGGTCATTTCCAGAGGAATAAAACAAAGCTCTAAACAATATATTTGCTTCTCCCAGTTGGATCTTTCTGCCAATTTCAAATCCTCCCCCATCTGGAAAGATGGCATTTCCCTACTGAAGGTAGCGTTAAGGCTTGCAAACCTAGAAAAAAGTAAAACCTCACCAGCCACGGTAGCCCCTTGACTCCTCGATCTCTCACCCTGCCCCACCCCCGCAACACCTGCTGCCAGATCCAGCAGGCCCCAAGAAAGCCAACATGTTTCCAACTGCCAAAAGGCAAGTGCAGTCACCGACCCCTCTTCTAGACACTAGCCCCTATGCTGCATTGACAAACGTCAGTCTCATTTGCCGACAAAGTGCTTCTTGATTGTGCTTTTTCTTCTCCCTCTCACTGCTCTTCCTTACTTCTGGTTGTTTTCAACATATAACACAAGATCCATCCCTCCTACTTGTGCTCCCTGGTTCTATCTTTTCCCCTCCAAAGGCTCCCAGTGGCAATACAAGTCATTGTCTACCTACTGCTTGGCCTTATTCTGTGTGTCATGAGTCCGCCCAGACTCCCACACTCTTGAACCAAGCTCAAGTCTTTCGTGTCCTCCATTGCCCTTTACTAGCTTTTATCTTCTTTTAGGTTTCTTACTATTTCATCTATCCATCCATCATTCTATCCACTTACCCACTCATCCATGTACCTACACATCTACCTATTTATCCATCCATCCAGTATCTACTGTGCACCTGTCATGCGTTGGGCACTACGCCCATCATAGGAGTTACAACAGTGAGCGAAAAGAGGCCTGGACCCTGCCCCCCATAAAACTGGTAGCCTGATAAGGAAAAGACCTAGTAATTCAACAATCACCCTAAGAATGTTTTACTAAAAATAGCCATTTATCCTTATGAAACTGACCCAAGAGAATGCTGGCAGAGTGCTATATCAGATACTCACAGCCACTGCCTTGCTCTTCCTTGCTTTTCCTGGTCTTCTCATGGCTAGGGAAGATCATCCCCACTAACATCACCTCCTCAGTGAGGCCATCCCTGATCATCCTACCTGAAACAGCAAACCAGCCAGTTGCTTATTCTCCCCTGCCCTGTTTTATTTTCTGCATAGCACCTGGTCTCTGTTGCATTTGTTGTTCACCTACATACTGTATGTCTCATGCAGAGTGTAAGCTCCGAGAGGGCAGGTGCCTCACCTGGATGCTTTACAGCTCTCTCCAGAGCACCCAGAGGAGGCCCAACACATAGAAGGAGTTTTCTAGTCATTTGATGAAAGAATGAACACAACCTAATACTTCATGGCTCCTTTTAACTACAGCCTCTCCATCAGATCCTGCTTATATTCAGTGGCTGTGCCAGAAGTAAATCCCCAACACAGATTAATTCTGGAAAACTGCTCAAATATGAAAAAGCAAGTTCTAACTGTTCATTTCTTTGAGAGCTCATGCATCAACAAACAAAAGGAGAGACGGGGGGGACTAAGAACTCAACCTATAACCACCTAATTACAGTGACTACATTTTTTACCAAGATAAGCCATACAATATTTCATCCACATGAAGACTGGGGAGACTGTACCAGAAGGGGGCCACTCAGGGTAATTAACTTTAGTTGCTACCCCATTAGTCTTCTTGTTGCATGGAGGCAACTTAAAAAGCATCCCTTGGACAATCTGGTCACTCAAAAAAGAAAATGCACTTTAAGTAGGTAAGCAAATAAATAAATAACTAAAGCCTGCCATCTGTCATTGGTAACAGCGCAACACGGTGCCGAGCGATCGCCAGCTACAAACCGCACTGCTTAACGTCTAGCTGGTTAACCCAACAGATGTCAACTGATAGGGTCAGGGAAGGGAACCTCTTATGAAATGGGAGAAGGGCAAGTGACTGAGCATTACACACTTCTATATATGTTTTGCAACAGCCAGTATATTTATTTTGCATTATTTATATCAGTTCTTAGTCCCTCAAGGATCTGAAGCCGCTTTATAAACAGAATGTGATCAACAAAATAAGAAAGTAGACACTAGGGTTCAGAGACATGAGTAAGCACCGAGAACCAGGACCAAACAAGGCTGGAGGCTGGAAGGTGGAAGAGATAATACAGGACAGTCCTAAGTCCCTGAGGTAACCAGCCATCAAGCTGAAATGGCAGGCATACTCCAAGGGTTATTAGTAAGTATCAAAAGGAGAAATATTGCCAGTGCCTCGAAGGAAGGAAAACATTCCTGAATGAAGGGGTTAAGGAGGCAGGCTTTCCAGTCAGAACCCCCTGGGACCCTCACTCACTAGCTCTGTCACCCGAGGCAAGTTACTTAGTCTCTCTGAACCTATGCACAAGGGCTGCCGCAGTGCCCACAAAGCACTTAGCACAGGGCCCACTGAGTGTCGGGTGGGCGCGCACGCGTCTCTGTGTGTGTGTGCGTGTGTGTGTGTGCTGGTATGACCATCACGTTAGTATAATGTGAAAACCCCACAGTGAAGGCGTCCCCCGAAAAGTCTAGGGCTGGGTAGTGAAGTGTGAGAATTCTGTCTCTGGAGACAGAGACATCAGAGTTTCAGCTCTGCTACTCATGAGCTGCTATCACCTTAGAAAGTGACGATATCTCTGAAACCTAAATTTTCTTATCAGAAAAATGGGCATGGTAACAGTACCACACGGTGGTTATGAAGATCTAATGAGAAAATCACAGTAATACGCACAATGACCGATATTTCCTGACTGCTTATAAGGTGCCAGGAATCCAGAGCAAAACTTCATGTGCGTTTTCTCACACAAAAATTTTCTAGGGGTAGTTATTACTCGTGTCTGAGAGATCAGGGGACCCTAAAAGATAATGGACATCAAGTATTTAGCACACTCCCGAGATGCCCACACTGTGACAAATGTAACCTCACCAAGACGCTGTGAGAGTCAAGAGCTGTCGCCTCAGGTCTCCCGCCTAAGAATCTAATTAAAGACACTCTGGAAGGAAGAAGCTTGGTCTCCAGGAGGGAAGCAGTGCTATCTTGTGTAAGAGGAGAAGTGAAAAGTGACAGCAGTGCGGAAGAACTAAGATACCTCTCCCACAGAGGCAGGGCGTGCCAAGGGGTCAATGGGGGGCTGAGGAACGGGGCCCTCAGTTACGGGCTCCTGGGGCCAGTCACTGCGCCTCTCTGGTGCCCAGCGCAGTCTGGACTCGGCCAGACCAGGGCCCCGCACACAGTTCAAAGCCTGTTTGTTAAACCCCTTTCGGTGATACTATATTTGGAGGACTTGGGAGGGGACAGGGGACACCCTCCCTAGGACTCTTTCCCTAGATGCAGGTGAGACCTCAGACCACAGCAGGTGGGAACCTCGCCTCTCAGACCTCAGGCTCTTGCAGCAGGGCCTTTTCTTTTTTTCTTTTTGTTTTATTTACTTATGTTTTTAAATTTAAATTCAACTAATATAGAATATTTTATTGGTTTCAGAGGTAGAGGTCAGGGATTCACCAGTGTTATATAACACTCAGTGTTCATTACATCACGTGCCCTCCTTAANTTAACGCCCATCCCCCAGTTATCCCCTCCCCCACCCCCCCCCAGCAAGCCTCACGTTGTTTCCTATAATTAAGAGTCTCATGATTTGTCTCCCTTTCTGATTTTGTCTTTTTTCCCTCTCTTCCCCTATGATCTTGTTTTGTTTCTTAAATTCCACATATGAGTGAGATCATACAATCGTCTTTTCCTGACTGACTGATTTCACTTAGCATAATACTCTCTAGTTTCATCTGCGTTTTTGCAAATGGCAAAATTTCATTTTTTGATGGCTGCAGAGTATTCCATTGTATATATATATATACCACATCTTCTTTATCCATTCATCTGTCAATGGACACCTGGGCTCTTTCCACTGTTTGGCTACTATGGACATTGCTGCTATAAACATTGGGGTGCACATGCCCCTTCAGATCACTACATTTGCATCTTTGGGCTAAATACCCAGTAGTGCAGTTGCTGGGTCACAGGGTAGCTCTACGTTCAATTTTTTGAGGACCCTCCATACTGTTTTTCAGAGTGGCTGCACCAGCTTGCATTCCCACCAACAGTGTTAGAGGGTTCCCCTTTCTCCGCATCCTCACCAACATCTGTCATTTCTGAAGCAGGGCCTTTTTCCACAAGCTACTTGTCTACTTTCCTCCCTGAACTTATGAATTGTCCCTTTCTCCAACTTAGAGCCAGTAGTGTCAAGGAGAGACTGTTTTTGCTTTTCTAAAAGTTTCACTGCACCCGATCTAGCAAGTGTGAGGTAACCATTCAAAATTCACCTGGTCTAGAGTTGGCAACGTTACATGGTGGTAAGAGAAGTCAGAACAGTGGATGCCCCGGGGGAGTGTGAGTGGGGAGACTGAAGGGAAAAACAAGAGAACTTTCTCGACTGAAGGAAATACCCTGACTAGGCTGGTGGTAAACAGACAGGTGTGGCAGAAATAACTACAACAAAAATAATAAAACATGGAACCTGTGAACATGTTACCTTCCACGGCAAAGGGAAACAAAGCTGTTGACCTTAAAAGACGGAGATTATCCTAGATTATTCAGGGGAGGCAATATGATCACAAAGATCCTAAGAGTGGAAAATGGAGACAGAAGAGGAGCTCAGAGTGAGGCCATCTGAGAACTCCCCGTGCCACCACGGGCTGGGAAGATGGAGGAAGGGGCCGTGACCCAAGAAACATAGGCAGTCTCTACTGGAAAAGGAAAGAGATTATCCCCTGGAGAGTCCAGAAAGGAACGCAGCCCTGCCAACACCTGGATTTCAGCCTAGTTAAGACTCATGTCAAACCTGGGAGATAAAAGTCTGGTTGTTTTAAGTTGTTAAGTTTGTAGTAATTTGTTACAGCAGCCATAGAAAATGAACACAGGTATGCACATTTGTCAAACCTGATCAAACTGTACACTTAAAATCTATGCATATTATAGCATATGAATTATGTCACAACAAAAATGAAGAGAGGAAAAGAAGATTGGCCTTGTCCCCAGAAAGCTAGAGAACTATGTAAAGTTGTCCAGAGAAGGGGCTACCCTGTGAGGCCATCTCTGCCAGCAGGGGGATCTGTGTCGCTACCCTCACAGCTGACCTTTCTTCACCCTCCGTGCATCTCCAAAGTTTCAAAGCCGCTTCCCTATGAGCTGTCTTGTCAGCATCTTAGGAGACTGCCTAGACAGGTATCGTCATTCGTCAATCTGTCCCATTACAGATGAGAGAGTTGGGCCGGGAAAGGTCCGGTGCTTCTTGCTTTCCCCACCCCGGGCCCTTGAGAACACACGGAAGACCAGCCCCAGTGGTTGCACAGGGAACTCAAAGGAAATGAAGGCTGGTTTGGGGACAGACACAGCACCAACCCCAACATTACAGACAACAGGCCTGCTTGGTGAGGCTTTAAGGAAGTCAGGGGTGGGAGCAAGTGAGCAAGGGAGAACCCGCAGTGGCCACCTCCGTGGCAGCTCTGGAGGGCTGTGGTGGGAGGGAACCTAGGCGTGGCCATTTTAAGCCAAGCTGAAAACCAGAACCGCAAAAAAGAAAACACCGATCACAAAATGTGAAAGTGGGAAGCATTCTATTCCAGCAGTTTCCAATACGGTTTCCAGGAGAGAAACCCATTCTCCCTCCTTCCCCAAACACCACCTTAGGGAAGGACCCCATGTTTAAGAGAGATACGGGCAGAGCTGTTTGACTGGAAACAGAGTGGGAAGGACCCTCTCTCTGGCACTGGAACTCCTTGGAGTCGCAGGGCTCCAAAGAACATCGTTTGGAAACTACCCCTTTAGTCTGGCCCTCCACATTTTACAGAGGAGGAAACTGAGGCACAAGGGGTGGAAGAGACTTGCCAAGGCCGCAGAGGATCTTTGTCTCTGATCTTTGCACCTGAGTGCAAGCCACTCAACTGTTGACCATGCTGGGTTGTGGCTGGGTGACACAATGGCCCAAGGTATGTTCTTGCCCTTGGTAACTGTCACGTGGACATAGTTTGCCCTCCTTGGGCTGCTTAAGCTGTAGAGAGACTCAGGGACTGAGGTCTTAGTTTAAAATAATAATGAAAACATCCTTTCGGATCACCTGAAAATACTAAGGTATTGCTTAATTAGCCTGGCAGCCATGCACTATGGGCACTCGAATCTTTGCAAAGAAGTGGAGGACGGTTGATGACAAGCCCACCTGGCTTCTGAAATAAGAGGCACCCTGAAGTTAGGGACTAGCAGACAGTGGCAGCGCTCCTAATGACAGGCAGGCAGTGTGTGGGAAGGGGTCGGCAGACACTCCTTTCTTTAGGGGCAAGAGGTCACAGCCTCAATTACACCAGAGGCAAGGGGTCCTGGGAGAAGAATGGGAGACAGAGCTCTGCTCCAGGCACTGGACACACACCAGGGAAGGTGAGCACATAAGCACCTTCTTAAAAAGCCATCTTCCCTAGAGTTCACAGACTTGGGGGGCAAAAACAGACTTTGTATCCCAGAACATGGAGCCAGCCAGCCTGCACCTACAGGAACACAAGCCCTTTCATAAGGGAGAAGCCCTTCATAGGCATCTTAACTAAAGAATGGGGGTGGGAAGCAGAGGTGGTGGTCTGGGGGCAGTAGTCCACAGCGCCACTGGGACCACTTCGAGGCTTTGATCCTGCCCCACAGGAAAGTATTTCCACGCTGAGTGTGGCCCACCTTCTAGAAGCCCTTGTGCTGGACCTGGAGGGGATCCAGAGAACAAGCTTTTCCATTTCACTACCTAGTACTACAGCACCCAACCACCACAGCCCATGACATTCACTCTGGTCACTTATCTGCTGCAAAATGAATTAAGTTCTCAGACTGAGTCCAAGAATTTGAAAAATGTGACTGCCGAACAGTGGTGCTCAATGCTTGAACTTCCAGGGGCTGACGGAAATTCCTCCCTTGAGTCTGATTTTTCTCTTTTCACTCTGCCTCTGAAGCACAAGGACCTTACACTTGGCCTTGGGAGTCTCGGGGATTGGGGGACATCTCCAGCCAGACTTTCCCGGCTTGAAGAGATGGTCTGCAGGTGTCAGAGGGACAGCAGTGGCTACCAAGGCCACCAATGGCTATCTGGGGAGTTCTCTTCCTATACCTGTGGTTAACTGAGCAGTCCCTGTTTCCTGGGGACCTCCTTTCTATAAATTATGTTACAGTGAATGGTCACTGAACACTTCCTATTTTCCAGGGGCTGCCTAAATGCTTTACATATATTACCTCATTTAATCCTTGTAATGACCCCATGAGGTATGTACTATTATTAACACCGCTTCACAGATAAGGAGACTGAGGCTCAAAGAGGCTAAATAACTTGCCCATTCACACAGCTAGGAAACGGTGGTGGTGTCCCAGGACTCAGGCTCCCCTTGTCTGCCGTGTCAGCCCACGCTCGTGACCTCTCTGCTTTGTTAAACACCTCTCATCTGATCAAGAGTTTGTCAACCTCTAAACACCTCTGGGCTTTTTATAATCCACCCCCCACCACCACGGCAAGTCTCTCAGCTGCACAAACACAGACTATTCTCACCGTAAAGAACAGCTGTGGTAGGTACACATGTGAACGCCCCAACTTTCCTGTGAGGCCCGATGCACTTGTTCAGATGGGCTCCCAAACAAGCCCCTCCTGCCGGTTGAAGACTGGCCAGGGCTGGGGGTTGCATGTTAACAAAACCACGGTCACACAATGACGGCTATAGGTCTGGAGTCCTTGTCTTAGAAACCAAGGACGACAATCAAAACCCAGGATCACGGACCATGAACTAGACGATAAAGCACACACGGTTAGGCACAGCTGCTTGGAGAACTGGACGTCTGGGAACCTCAGTTGCAGCCTTCGCTCCTCACTAAGCAGCCACATGATCTTGGGCAATTTACTTAACAGCATTTATGCCCTGGGTTCCTTATCTGAAAAACGAGACTCTTACCACCTGCCTTGCCTGCATCACGTGGAAGCTGGGGCCTATCAAGGCTGCAGTTATGAAATGTTACATGTGAAAAACACTTTGATTACTATGAGAACCCATTCAAATGTAAGGTGCTCCTGTTATCTATCAACTCCCCTTTCAAAGGAAAGGTATATAGAACGTAGGATACGTGGCTCAACCTGTGTGCTGGGTGTTCCACGATGACCAAAGTCTAGTGTCCACAAAACATCCAACAATAAACGATTCTAGCTGATACCGGCAGGTCAAGATGGTCTCTAAATGAACGGCAAAAACACAGTGAATAGCAAGCAGTTCTCAGTAACTGTCACAATATAGAAAGAAAAAAAAAATCCAGCTGGAATTTCACTACAGAAGCCATTCAGATTCCTTAGACATAAAAATAAACAGTTTTGCTTCCAGTTCTCAAAGTTTAACGTAAGGCAGAATACAAGCTTGGTGTCAGACCGTGTTTGCAGATAGTCCTGAAACATTCGACATGAACTATTTTTCCATTGTGGTTTTTTTTTTTTATCATTCTTTAGAAAAAGTAAGATGTAATGGAAGAGTCTAGGAATTAATAAATTGGGCATTAAGAACCAAACGCTCTCCTGGTATAAATTATCACTCAAAGAAGGACATTCTTGGGTGCCTAGGTGGCTCAGTTTGTTAAGCAACTGCCTTCAGCTCAGGTCATGATCCTGGAGTCATCCCAGGATTGAGTCCCACATCGGGCTCCCAACTCCACCGGAGTCTGCTTCTCCCTCTGACCTTCTCCCCTCTCGTGTTCTCTCTTATTTGCTCTCTCTCTCAAATAAAATATTTTAAAAAAAGAAGAAAAAGGACATTCTTTGCAAAGTTTGATAGGTTTTAACCAGTAAACATCTGGAACTTTCAGCTCACCAAGCTCTGTGAGGCTATCTCCAACTTCAGTGAGTTCAGAGGTAAAATAAACTTCGAAGCAGAAAAGACAGAAGGGACGAAGCAAATCACGTCTACCTTAGAAAGTTACCCACATTTGAAGTTCATTTTCCTCAAAGAGAGTTCGCCCCAGTCTACACCGTATAGCTGCTTCTTGAAGACTTAGAGACACAAACGCCCTGTTTCAACGACTCTGCTGTGCCTGGGCTGAGGGAGGCCACCTTCTGGGTCCTGCTGCCTTCTAACATCTGAGAGAAGAAGGGGAGGGCATGGAGATCCTCACTCAAATGAGTCTGGTCACTGAGCTCCAAGGTCAAGGCCAAAGCAGTGGCTTTTCATGGCTCTTTTCAGGGTAAATTAATTTGAGTATTAGCAAGCAGTAAAGTCTAACCTGTTCTATAAGAACCATTTTTCTCCTAGGATGGAAAGCTCAATACCTCTCCTTTTTCGTCTCCCAGCACCCACAGGAATCAGCAGCTGTGGAGAAGTCTGCCCTATTTGGTAAGCAGGCTGGTTCTCCCTCAGTGTGGATCAAAACACTAATGATTTTTTACATATTCATCAAGAACAACAACTAACAAACTGCACTTCCCAAAAAGTTTAGGTGTTATCTTACAGAGGCCCTGTGTATGTAGGTAAACTATAAGCAAACATCTCTAGGAATATTTACAGTAAAATCAAACAGATTTCAGAAAGGCAGGTCAGGCATCCTTCTAGAGGAATCTGGACCCAGGGACAAGACATTAAAAAGACTCCAAATTTTCTCTGGGTTCAATTCTCAAACCTTATGGATGCCAAAGGCCAGCCTCTTTTGTTGGTAGGGACTGGCAGCTGTCTCTTTCAGCCAAAGATGGAAGAGAAAAACAGAAAGCCTCCAGAGAAAAGCAAAGATAACCAGTGGAATGTGAAGTAGTTTCAGTCCCCAACATTGCCTGACATCACAGGGAGCTATGGGAGGGACATCCTTGGGAATCTTCCTCACGTGCAAGAAGGCACTGTGATTGCTCCTCATGTCAGCATGAGGCTTAGAGAAAGGAAAGGTGGCATAGAGCAAAGGAGACTTGGATTGGACCTTGGGAAGGACTTTTGTTAAAGCTCTCTGGGAGGTGTTAGAATCTCGGTCCATGGACAGCTACTCAACTAAGGAAGAGGGTGCAGGACAGTCTCCAGTGCATGTCTGGGCTGCAGGGGGTGCACGCCAGCCTCTGAGGGAGCCCTCCAGAGCTGATTCTATGACTCAATGAAAAGTAACTTTTGGCGGTTAGGGTGAAACTCTCAGGTCCCATGTCGCCTGCCCACAAACTTGCCATGGGGACACAGAAGCCTTCTCAGCGAGCCTCTGACCTGCAAGAGGACTGCAAAGAGGTATGTGGAAAACTCTACCACCAAAAATTTCATCATGCATCCACACGAGAGAGCACGGGTGGCCGAGGTCGAGTTTGCCTCTTCCTTGAATCTGTGCTACGGAGAAAGAGGACTAACACAGGAGTTGGAGGGGAAGAACTCTGATCTTTGGTCTTACTTCCATTCTGTGTTTTGAGGGCAATTAATCAACAGTGACCAACTTTTCCTGCCCTAAAAGTCGCAAGGTTTCACAGGGCATCCAACTTGAGCTCTACATTGATGTCAAGAACAATCCTTTGCACGCCCATTTCCTGTGTTTGCACAGACGGTGGCAGGGGCTCAGAGAAAGGGCTCTGTATCCTGCAGCCTTAGCAAGGGAGAAGTAGATGGGTAGGGGGCACTGAGGAGCTGGTGGGTTTGGACAGGTCATTAATTAACGGGCGGCCTCCCTTTCCTCACGTGTAATGGGGGAGGAGGGAGGGTACGTACCTCCAGAGAGGCCTGTCGGATGCAGTAAAGGAGCTAACACAGGGAAAAAGCCCAGCAGAGGCCTGGCACCTGGTAGGTATTTTATACCAGCCACTTTCTCTTCCCTCCTCTCAGTGAACCTATGACAAATCCACTCGACCATAAAATCCAAAGAAAAATAAATATACTCTGGTCTGCTGGGGGAGCAAGGACACTGGCTGGCAAAGAGCAAAACATCAACCAAAGTGAGTGCCTTCCTGATGAAGGTCCCACAGTCACCCTCAGTCCTCTGCTCAATTCCACCAACTCTTGGGAGATAGCCTCCCTGGGGACCTCAAAGAAAAAGCTCCAGGACTTGCGTCTCCCAACCCCACAGGCCCATTTCACTAGGTACGACTGGCCCATCAGGTAGCTTGCCTGTAGCCGTGGAGAACGTCCTCGGGATCGGGCAGGAAAACCTACAGATGGCCAAACGGACGGAGATGGCGGGATGAAATTACACAGCACTCATCTGTGTAAGTGCTGCTTGATATATTATGGCTCTGGCATCAGTAACGTGGATGCAAGCAGGCGATGGCCTGAGCCAACTCGGTGCCCTTTAGAAGCACTGACTAGGGGTTGGCAGCCAGGTCACCTGGTGACAAGTGTATTACTGGGGTCCAGGCATCATTTCACTCCTGCTCCCCCCACGGCTATGCTTCCACCATCTTGGCCTCCTTCAGCTCTGGCACGAGGCCCAGCCCCTGCCAGCCTGTCTGTCTGAACACTCTTGTCCTCTGCTGTTTGCACGGCTGGTTCTCTTCTCATCTGTTAGGTCTGGGTTTAAATGGCACCTCCTTAGAGAAGCCTTTCCTGACCATCCTAACTGGGTTCTCCTTAACCCTCTGTGCCCTGGTTGTTTCCTTCCTTATCCTTCTCCAGGGTGTTAGTTATTTAACTGGTGTACTAGCCACCACTCCCACCAGACTGTAAGCTCCTGGAGGGCAGGACCCAGACTGATCTCATCCTGAACTCTATCTCAGCTGATTCATACATTGCTTGGCACCCACCAGGTGCTCAAGATGTGTTTGCTCTCTTGATGAATGCACAGTAATACTGAAGGATTACTTAAATTGAATTGAGATTTGCATCATGTAGCTAAAGTTTAACTCAATAACCCAAAGATCCCCGTCTGTGAAAGCCCCACGTGCTGCCAAATGGAGACAATGAAACATGCCAAGGACCAGGCGACGGTGGCTGAGGTGGCCTTCTGGCCTCTCAGAGGGTTATCAGGTTTGTACACATGCTTCTGTGATGGGTGCAGGCTGGCTGGACATCCTTAATCCATCGAGTTAACTGTTAACTACTCTGGCCTCACTGACACCTGCATTATTAACTGTGGAGCAGGAAGGACAATCATTTGTGAGCCTCACATCTCAGCACCCGGCTTGCTCCTGGACATGACAACTACCCAGGCTCTGGGCTGAACAGTTTGTGGGCTTGTGTTGCAAGGAGGCTAATAAAAACACATTTCTCAAACACCGTATGGTAAGGGCAACTGAAATACATCCTCCTCAAACGCAACATACTTTTTTTTAAGTCCTGAAGGCAAAGGGAAACAAGTGGCTTGAAGATGTTAAATGGTTCACAGGACAAGCCCAGTCAGTGTCTGGGCCCTCTCGATGGAGAGTTTATTTTTTTTAAAAAAGATTTTCTTTCTTTCTTTGACAGAGAGAGAGACAGCGAGAGAAGGAACACAAGCAGGGGGAGTGGGAGAGGGAGAAGCAGGCTTCCCGCAGAGCAGAGAGCCCAACTCGGGGCTCGATCCCAGGACCCTGGGATCATGACCTGAGCTGAAGGCAGATGCTTAACGAGTGAGCCATCCAGGCGCCCCTCGATGGACAGTTTAAAACCCAGCCACGGGGAAGTGATAGCAACTGTAAGAGAGCCTCTGCCAGTCTCAAAAAGGGGACCCTGAGGAAATTTGAGTAGGTACAGAGTTCCCAGTGAAGAGAAGGGTCGTGGCAGAAGTCCCAAAGCCATCTGTGAGTGTCAGTTGGGTTGTGGGGCCCCGGCTCTGTGCTCGTGGACGAGGTGTCTTTCCTGTCCCCATGTCAGGATTCAAAAGGCTGGCAGTTTCTAATGAGAAAATATTTTCAACCATGAAGTTAACTCTGCTGGAAGAGCTCCAAAGGGAAAGTCCCTCCAGTTACTCAGAGGGAAAAAAAAAAATTACCTTCTTGGTCTGGAATCTGGGGATATTTTATGCAGATGTCTCTAACAGAAGTTAATAAGGGGAAGTCAGCTTGCCTTTGATTATTCAAACAGGCTACTGCTATTAAGAGTTGCACAACTCTTGGGCAAGGCTGGGGTGGGTTTTTTTGTTTTTTGTTTTTTTTTTTAAAGCCTGTCCTCATGGGAACTGCTTTTTCTTTTCTAAGAACATTTCATTAAAACTTCCCTACACACATCTTTTCGATACCCCTGCTCTGGCAGGAGTGTGGATGGTAACGTAGGCCCATCTCAGAAGGCTCTGTGGTGGGCACTCCTGGGGGCTGCCACGGGCGACTTCTCAGAATGGCAGTTCCACTTCCCTGATGAGAACTGGGTAGAGGAGCCACAACCCCCCCCCATTTTTTTTTTTTTTCTTTTTTGGGTGGAGGCTGAATAACTTCAACCTGCAACCTGCGGGTACCAGAAATTGCCCAAGCTCCAGGAATTATCACTGTGGGACAAACACATTCTCTTGTTTTCCCGCGGTTCTATTTTATAATGTGCTAGGTGAGACAGGAGACATCCAGCCGCCCCGGGCAAGAGCACACAGGAGGATGTAGGGAAATACAAACAGCCCTTCTCCTTTGGGGCAGAGCAACGTGCCTACGACTGACAACAGAATCCACCCGGTTTGGGGGCGATCCAACAGGGAAGAGTAAGCTTCTATTGGGTGAGATTAAAGACTTCTGGGATCGGTCCCTATAATGGAGGGGCTGGGTAATAAAAAAAAAAAAAAGTCATAGGAAAAGAAATAGGGAAGGGTGAACACAATATACCTTAGCAGAGACTCTTCTGATGTCCTGGACCTCTACAATGGTGGGGGGAGGGGGAAGGGGAGAGGGAAGAGGGACAATATTCTGTTTCTGGAGACAGCTCCAAGAACCATGAGTAGGTGTGAGAAAGGAGGAAGCCTATAGATTTAAAAAAAAAAAAAACGATGAAAGAAAGAAAAGGGGGGAAAAGGAAGGAGTCAGGGAAGGGGGGGAGTGAGATCTTTGAGAGACAGGGGAATTAAAGAACACCATGGCAACAAGTCTGTCCACCTACCCTGGCCGCCCACCCGCAGCCAGATTCTTTGCTGACGCACTTGAGAACAAGCTGGTTCCTACCAGCTCAGGAAGGTGAGCAAACCCAGAGAGCTCATTAAATCCCTTCTCAGCGACTCTTGTCTGCCTGCAGATAGTGAGCAAGGAGGATATAAATAGAAGTTATATAACATCTCTTTGTTGATTCCTGTGCTTACCAAAAAAAATGCAGCATGACCTTGTTTTTTCTGAAGCATTTTCCTCGGCCTACTGGTTGAACACTTTAATCAAGTCAGGGATCATCTTAAAGTTTAAACAGCAGGATATAGATTTCCAAGTTAAGGGCGCTCAAGACAATCAGCCAAGCTTGGAACCCTCAGGGTCAGGTCTTGCTCAGGTATACAGAAATATCCAATAGCTCTATATATATAAAAAAAAATCTTGAGGAATTGTATAGCTTCTTAGAACATTTCCCGATCATGCTAAGGGTAATATTAATTCCCAAGAGCCAAGAACCATTAATAAAATGGCTTCGTGGATTTTCTAAAGGAGATCAGAGCACTTAAAAAAAAAAAGATATATATATATATTTAAAGCTAACTGATGGCTTCTAAATGCCTCCAGGCATAATCAGCACTCCTCTCTCTTAAAAGGCAAGACATTAAGAGTCCAGCAGACTAAAAAGGCCTCCTCCTCAGAGATGCCTTTAAGAGGGAGCACTGCAGCGAGACACAAACATGCCCTGAACTGCAGCCCAACCTGGCCAGGTCCAGTGCCCGCTGGGGCTGCGTTCTGAGCAGACTGGCCCTTGGGCGCCCTGGCGCGGAGGAGCTGAACAGGAGACGTGCTTGCGGGACGCGCTGCAGAGTTCTGTGACTCGGATACCTCGTCTAACCTGTTGATGCCACAGAACTCTTCTAGAAACTGTTGCCATGGGAACTTGCCCCTCTCAGGCATTCGTCAAGAAATGTCACAGGTGCTGGAGAATTCAATGCCCTTGGTCTCAGCAAGCGTTCTCGGAGTCTCGGGAAGCGCGACTTCGATCAAGAGGACTGTCAGACCTGTGACGTGAAGGTTCCGAACACAAACATCTTGGAACGGGTTCATCACAGAGGGCGTGGGGGGCACGGTTGCGCTAGGAGAGCCTGAGAGTATATACAAGCCCCGCTCGGCATTTAAATTCTGTATGCAGTGCTTTTAATGCAGCGCCTCCGCTAAACAAAGACCCTGTAGGGCTCTAGGTAGCTCAGATAGGGACCCAGAAAGAGATGCTGTGCCTGTCAGCGCTGCTAGGGGCTTTCCGTTTCCATCAGAACTGGCAGCTGGGCAGTAACACAGCCAAGCCTAGATTCAGGCAGGACAAGAGCCTACGTCCCCTGCCGACCCTCTAGCCTGGGGACAGTCCCTGCGATACCTCCGCCCATCTTTCAGCTGAATTCCATCAGCCTCTTGTAAATTCCTGCCAGAAAAACAGGCTCTACCTTCTACAGTATGAACAGTGCAGATCTGGTAGGAACCAACACATCTCCATGTCCCAACGCAGCAATGTTGCCAGGTAACAAATGTAGAAATATACTCAGAAGACTGTATGTGACAATACACAACCCCCGCGCTGCAGCTGATAACCGAGGGAGTGTTAAAACACCATGTTCTCTTAACACTCGGGCTTGTGGTGTGAAAATAAAATTAAACGGGATACTTCCTCTTGTAAATATAAGACAGGCATACAACTCACACATGCATCCACTAATTGGAAATAGTAGAGGGGTTTGCGACAGCCATCTGCAGTGCACTCTGGCTTTCCCTCCCCACTCTCCTCACCAGCACGAATTCCAGAAAACTCCAAGACACATAACTGAACAAGAGCCCTTCTTATGTCAGGGACAAGTTCACTGACCAGAGAAAGCGACTCAGTAAAGGACACCAGCGGAAACTACAGAAAAGCTCATGCGTTATTATAGAACTCATCATTGTGCGGATGGGTAGGATGACTTTGAAAACTCATGGCATAAGCAAACATGGATTCCTTGCCTCCTGGATGAAATAACCAATGCTTCCTGGCCCCAGCCCCAATGGTAACAAGACAGACACTGCTCTCCAGTGTGCACAGCCCCTCAGTGAAAATGGAGCACTGAGTTAACTCCCTGGCATTGGACCCTTTTGTCTCCAAGGCTTTCTAGCAGGTTAGAGAGGTGAGAAGATGTTTGAGAGGCAGACTTGGGTTCAAATCTCAACTCTGCTAACTGGGTGACTCTGAGTAAGAGCTCTGGCTCTTGGGACTCCTGAGGGGCTCAGTGGGTTAAGCGTCCACCCTGGGCTCAGGTCATGATCCCAGGGTCCTGGGATCGAGTCCTGCATCGGGCTTCTTACTCATGGGGAGCCTGCTTTTCCTTCTGCCCGCTGCTCCCCCTGCTTGTGTGTGATCTCATAAATAAATAAAATCTTAAAAGATATTTTAAAAATTTATTTGTCAGAGAGAGAGAGAGAAAGCACGCACAAGCAGTCTGAGTGGCAGGGAACCTGACACGGGGCTCGATCCCAGGACCAGAGATCATGACCTGAGCCGAAAGCAGATGCTTAACTGATTGAGCCTTCTAGGTGCCTGACCTCTGGCTCGTTTGAGCCTCCCCTTCCTCCTCTGTAACTGGAGCTATCCGACCTAGCCCAGATAAAGTACATAATGGCACCATGTACAGCTCCTGTCCTAGAATGGGTACTCTTCCTTTTTCTTTCCCCCAAAGCAAATATTCTTCCACCAACCAAAGACTCAAATACGGGGAGAATCCAGTGCACTGAGCCTCTTTGTGCAAAATGAGTAAAAACTGAGCACTAAGAAGCCTCGCATTATGCCAGAGCAAATGTGCTTCCTTCGATGCAAGTAAAACCCAAAAATTGTTAATAATGTCATCTAAACATTCATAGAAGCCCTAATTAAACAAGCTGCCTCTGTCTCCACAGAGAGGAAGTTATGCAAGTGAGTTTCCTCATCATTAACTTTCTTAGACCTGGGAACTTGGAACTTGCTAGAGGTGAAGCAGCACGTATAGCACTTAGAGGTTTTATTTGGCAAACTAGACAGCAAGCCTAAAAGAGAAAGACTTTCACGGTTTCCTTCTCTGGCATTCACAGGGCAATATTATAACCAAAGCACAGGCACCAGCCACACAAGCTGTCTTCTGCTGTATTCGGAAGGCACAGCACTCTCCACAAAGAGTCCATCCGCCAAAAGACCAAGTGAGAGCGGAGCCACAAATCCCACTTTGCCTGATCAACAGAGGCCAGGTCCTCGGAAGGGGACCATAGCCCCCTTTCTTGGTCCCCAGCCAGGGAGGGGAGCGTGGGCCATGTTTGTGCCAAGGAAATTAATGGAGGCTTCTCATATAGGAAGGTAGCAACACAGAGAGCTGAGACCTCAGGCTGTGGCAGGAAATAAACCCGGACACAATTACCAGCTAGCTTGGTGACCCTGAGCAAGTAACTTGACCTCTTGGGTCCTTTATTTCCCCTTTAACAAAAAGGGGTCATGGCAGCACCTACCCACACAGGATCACCATAAAGAGTAAATGAGATCATGCAGAGAAGGCATGTAGCCTAGCTCCTGGAACATGAACATTCAGATTCTGGTCCTCATTATTCCTACTACTGTAGTTATTAAGAAGAAGAAAAAATAGACCGTGAATGCTCCTGGCACCATAAGGATAGTCCTCCAAATTCACATTATATATTTCCCTTGAACTCAGCTAAACTTAACTCCCTTCCACCCCTAAAGAAGGTGCCTCTTTATAGTTGTTACAACCACTAACCACAAATTTTCACATCCTAATGCTTTTATTCAAAAAGGACAATAAGGCTAAAGTATTATGGTGGTCGAGGAGGGTCAGAACTTGTATTCATTCAGGGAACACTTAGAATATTTAATGAGCACCCACCAGGGTCCGGATGCTGGGGAGTCAGACAGAGGCTGGATCCTCGGGGAAATTACATTCCTGGGTGGGTGAGTGGAGACAAAAACGTACAACCAAAAAGTAACCACAGGCAATTACAATGTTTCAAGCAGCATGCTGAGATGAGCGTTTTCCATAGATCTCATCCAGTTCTCAGAAGGACCCTACAGAGTAGGATTCCCTCCACTGACACGTTACGTACAGACCAAGTTCCCTTCCTCTCACACACACAGGGACTTTTCCACAGAACTTGGGGGTGAAGACAAACTTGGTTTCTGTTCCTCGGGTCTTACACTGAACCTTCACTTCAAGTGTGGTGACTACCCTAGTGAATGAAGAGCCCAGAGGTAGAGACCACTATGCCTCTGTCTCAGGGGATCAAGAGAACGTTCCCAGAACAGGAGGCATTTCAGACAGGTTTGGGAAGTGTTCCAGGTGAAGGGAAACCGGGCCCATCCCACGTGGAGCAGAGGCATCTGAGTACACAGAAGGGGCTGGCAGGACAAGAGAGCAGGGCTGTGGGTAGAGAAATCCAGGCAGGGCCAGATCACGCAGAGGGTGCCACTGAATTTCATCCGGGTGGCAGTGAACTCCAGCATCTGTAGAAGGCTGTTAAGACAGGAAACGAGGGGTGGCTGGATGGCTCCGTCGTTAAGTGTCTGCCTTCGGCTCAGGTCATGATCCCAGGGTCCTGGGATCGAGCCCCACATCAGGCTCCCTGTTCAGCAGGAAGCCTGCTTCTTTCTCCCTCTCCCACTCCCCCTGCTTATGTTCCTGCTCTCACTGTCTCTCTCTGTCAAATAATAAATAAAATCTTAAAAAACAAAAAAGACAGGAAATGAAGTGGTCAAGCTTCTGTTTGGGGGACATCACTGACAGCACGTAAGAGAGAAATGCCCAGAGGCAGGGAGGCCTCTAAGAGGCTATCACCATTATCCAGGTGAGAAACAATCAGGCTCAGAACTCGGACAGTCCCATGCTGGCAGGCCGTAGAGCATGGTGGTCAGGAGTAGGAATTCTGAAGTTAGAGTGCCTCATTTCAAATCCCAGCTCCTCCGACCCCAGTGGGGCCAATATGGTCATATCATTTAACCTCAATGTGCCAACTGTCTGGCTCATTACAAGTCCTAACTGAATGCTGACCATTAAAGTACTGGGAGGTGGAGTGGACACTGAATGGGCTCCTGCTGAAAAGCAAGAGAGAAAAGAGATCAGAGACATCCAGGTATCTCCCCTGGGCAACAGGAGGGTTGCTGGTGAGCCCATTGACCAGCGCATGGAATGCAAGAGGGCAAATGGGGCAGAGGTGCACCTGAGGTCATCCTAACCTAGAATTAACAGAGGTAGAGATGCCCAACAGAGATGAGAACAGAAATCTAGAAATCAGCAAAGAGGTGGAGTCGGGAGCTACACCTTTGGGAGTTGCTGACATGAACGGTAGCTGGAAGCCATGGGAGTAGATGAGATCACCCAGGAAGTTTGGAGAAAAAGAAGACAAACAGGCTGGAGCCCAGGTTCCAACATTTCAGATATTTTAAGGTTAACTAAATGCCCCGAGGCCAGTAGGAAACCTTTGTAGGAGGTACAGAAATAGCAGAGCACTGGGCCATAAAGAAGTGACTAACTTAAAATGTGGTGGTCTAAGGTAGGATCGCCAGAGAGGGCTTACAGATGAAAAACCTGCAATCCCACATATCTGGACTCTTGAGCCACAAGGCCAAATCCCCACAGGAAAGAGCTGCTTTAGTCTGCCTTCCAAATCTGTGTTGAAAGGTGATAAACAGGGGTAATGGAATATACCTGAGTAGAGACAGTGAAGGAAAGGGAAGGTCACCTCTAGGAAAAAGTCTTCTAAAACACAATCCCACTGCCCCTGCAGACCATTACCTCCCCCGCCCCAGGGGAGGGAGGGAGGAAGGGAGGGAGGGAGGGAGGAAGGGA
>LNAC01000744.1:312546-446682 GCA_002007465.1 Ailurus styani
TAGTAAGGGAGGGAGGGAGGGAGGGAGGAAGAAAGGAAGATAAGAGAAAGTAGAAACCTCTCTTTCCTTGAATTCCTGTTTATTAGGTGAGTGAGTGGCCAAAATATCTTGGGACTTAGGGTACTGGTCATCTGGTGAATATTTAGTAAAAACCCATTGCTGCATACCAGAGGATGAAGAGCACAGAACAGAGGAAAAGACATGGTTCTTTCCCTTCAACAGATTAACATTTAGGTAGCAAAGATTCAACAAGCAAAGGGATTGGTAGAGATTTCCATAAAGGACCAAATGGTAAATATTCTAGGCTTTGCAGGTGATGGTCCCTGTTGCAACTATTCAACTCTGCCCTCTTGGCATGAAAGCAGCCAGAGATAATACTAAAGGAGTAAGCATGGCTGTGTTCCAATAAAACTTTATTTACAAAAGCAGGCCATGGACTGGATTTGACCTACTGGCTATAGTTTGCCAAGCCCTGGACTAACACATCACAAGCCAACGGAGGAGAATGTGCTGTCAGCCTGGAAGTTCGTAAGCAGCAGTCCCTCCTTAGAAGTCACTACGGAAAGTAGGAAGAGCACAGACCTATGGCTAGCCCTAAAGGAAGAGAAAGAAAGAAGGAAAATCTGGGCTCATTACGGATTTTATATGATAAAATGAAATGATGGTTCAAGATATAACCTTTTTCAAGTCTTCTTTGACATTTTTTCCTACTCTTTAGTCAAGTTTTGAGGACCATGGAAAACCTGAGAACTCCTTTGGAGACACCTCTTAGAAACCAATTCCTGCTTCTAGGTTTTTGCACAAGGGAAAGAGATTAACATTTTGCTTCCAAAGATCTCTCCGTAACCCCCAATAAATGAGGTCTTCTCATGGAAGGCAAGAAGAGCAAACACGTGTACCTGCCCACTTTGGCCTAAATTGTTGGCTTTACTATTCAGGAAAAAAGAAAAATAATACTGGGTCTCCAATTCCTTTAAAATCATGAACCAGGGTGCACACTTTCCCCTAGAAGCACCTCAGGACATGTTGTGAGGACAAGCCACAAACATATGTGCTGACAAGCCTTGCAGTCATTTCTTCCCCCAAACCACAAAACGAAGCCAACAGACCCATGCCTTCTCTAGTGCCCACTATTGCTTGGAGAGATGCCATGACCAGGATTGTGCTATGCGAGGGGTCACTTTCCTTTTTTTAGGAGAGTAATTCATGTCTTATGTTCCCAAGAATGGTAACCACCTTTGAAATGTTGAGTTTCTATCAAAACCTCAATCTTGGGCACGTGGGTGGCTCAAGTCAGTTAAGTGTTTGCCTTGGGCTCAGGTCATGATCCCAGGATCCTGGGTTCGAGTCCCACATTGGGCTCCCTACTCTGCCTGCCAATCCCTCTCTCCCTGACAAATAAATAAAATTGTTAAAAAAATATATGCAATGGTTCCAAACCTGGATTTTGAGACCAAACATCTTAAAAGACCTTTGTTCAGTGACACACTAGTTTCTTGGGAATGGAAAAGAATGTTAAGAGGGTAAGGTACATATGTCAAAGAAATTATTAGATACCCCCACCCAACCAAAGGGAAGGAAAATAAAGGCCTGGGTCAGGGAGCACGTAAACCACAGAGTAACTGGACTGCATTTCACTTCCCGCTTCACCCAGAATGTCTGTCACTATAAGTAAGCAGTACCCAAGGCACAGAAGTGTCCCAACCTTCTGGACCAGTATCATTTCAAATACATAATCAGTGGGACTTAGGTGAACTGAGGATGAAAACAAGGTAAAACAGAGCACCCCCTAAGCCCACTGGCTCATAAACCACTAGACAGAAGCAAAAGCTCAGAAGTCAACTTTTTGAGAAGAAATCTATTTTAAAAAATGAAGTCTATTTTTTAAAAAGACTCATTTGTTATTTGAGAGGGAGCATGAACGGGAGAGTGTGGGGGTGGGAGGAGACGCAGAGGGAGAAGGAGAGATCTCAAGGAGACTCCCCAGTGTGTGTGGAGCCTGAATCCCATGACCCTGAGATCATGACCTGAGCCAAAATCAAGAGTCAGGAGCTCAACCGAGCCATTCAGGGGCTCCTGAAGCCCATTTTTAAAATAAAAACCATTTATTCATAAAAATAATCAGCCAATTTTGAGAACTTTCTATGACCCTGGCAACTGCATGAGGCACTTTCTGTGGCCCACCTTGTCTAACTGTCTCAGGAGCCCTGTCAGGGGATATCGCCACTGTCCTGCTCTCCAGTTGGCAACCATGCTGACAGAGGTCAAGGACTTTACCCCAGGTGCTCAAGAGGGACGTGGCAGAAGCAGGGCTCAAACCCGGATCTTCCTCATTCCACACGATCAGTCCCCATGGCAGCAGCTCACAGGTGTGCAGTGTCTACTGGGGCAGGCAATTTACCCTGAAGTTACACTGTTTTATCCTCTCAATAGCTCCATGAGGAAGGGACTTAGTTTTTCTCTTATTTTACAGATGAGAAAGCTGAGTGAGTTTCAAAGTATCCTGAGAAAGTCCAAGGTCACCCCACTCACCAAGGGCAGGGCTGGGATTCCAACACAGGTGTTTCCACTCTAGAGGCGAAGCTCCTTCCCACGTCATAGGCTTCCCTTCTAGGCAGTGTCCCCAAAGCCTCTGACCCTTTGCCACCAACTCTCAAAGGCAGCAGTTCAGACCCTTCCCGGCTTTAGCTGAAGGGCAGAGCATCAAGGGAAGCCTTCTGGGGACAAGTCACCTGCCTCCCTCTTATTTCAATTCCAATGGCTCCCAAACCCCCAACGCTGGGGTCAGGGGTGGGGGGCGGAGCAGTCTTCTGACTGCAGCAGGCCACACTCATTTCCCACATGGATAAAACCTGAGGTCAGAAAACACCACTCAGAAATGACTCATTTCTGTCTTCCCTGCCAAAAACAACACCCTTTTACGTAACTTGCTCACACACCAATCTCCTGCTCCTTCTAAGGGTGAGTGTCCTGTCAAACCAAGGCTGCTCTTCCTCACAAACTGGCCTTCCGTTTCCAGCAAAGGCAAATCAGATCACCCTTTCTGGCTTCATCTCTCTGCTAACTGGGGTCAGAGGCAACCAGACCAACATGCTTCTCCAACGTGCTCTTCTGGTGACTTCTTCTGGAAGGGGTGGGAGAATGCTTATCTAATATTGGCTCTTGGGCTGATTACTTAAGCCAAAAAAAAAAAAAAAAAAAAAAAAAAAAAAAAAAAGTGGTGGGGAAAAGGCCCCAGGGACTAGGGATCTCTCTCAGATGAATTTGCAAGCCAGTTTCCTGATGGAGCACTTCTCACATTTTCCATCTCCAGCTGCGTACGTGCAGAAAAGAAAGTCCTTTTTGGGTGTGTCTGTAGGCTAGACTTGGCATAGGAATAGCTGTGGGCAGCCATTTGATACATCAAATTCACTGTGCTTCTGCAACCGGAAGCAATTAGTCCAAAAAAATTTTTGTGTTATGTCTGTCCCCTTAATTTGCTATGAGGCTCTCTATCGTCATATGTCAGCACATACATCCCCAAACATCTGTATTTGCTTAAAAAAAACAAACACAAAACAAAATAATGTTCAAAGATATACCTTGCTCCTCCTCTTCTCCAGGTGAGGACAGCCTCTACCCTCCCGCAGGGAAGAGGAAGCAGAGGGAACTTCCCCCGGGTGCTGGTGGGAACGTCTCCGGAGGAAGGAACACAGAAGTTGGCAAGGACTCGAAGGAGGGATATGCAAGTGCTGTAAGGCTTGCTGAGCCCTGAGTGTGTGCCAAAAATTAATTCATAAGCAAATGCTTATTTTATAGTTTCCCACTTGCTACAAAACACCAGGCAGAAAGGAAAGATTCCTTCTGAGGGCTGGCAGGAAGGGGGTGAAACCAGAGTGGGGAGGAAAAGCAGGAGTTGCTCAGAGCAAAGCTCGATTCCATGGCTGGGCGATGTGTCACTCCCCCTTGTGGAGCCCAAGGGCGGTGGTATCATCTCCTTGTTCCTATAAGCAGAGGCCTCCTTCACCATGGTCTGAGCTGCTCTGATGGCACCCAGGTGGGAGGGGTTTTGGAGTTTAGATCTGCCCTCAGATAAGCCAGGGCACAGATGGAAGATGCTAGAAGACTTGAGGGCACCGTCGCTAGGAGTCCATTATGCCAGGCTGGGAAATATCCTAAATTTGGCTTCCTGTCATTTCAGGGCTCTAGGTGATGATGTGACAGATAACAAGGTTGCAGAGTAAGGAAGCAAACTGCCTCCATGAGGGTTCCTAGCAAGCACTATGTGTCTTTATTTTTGGATTCCTGAATCGAATCATCCAAGGTCTGGGCAGTGAAATTCAGAACTTTTGGAGAGCTACGGGCCCCAGTGACTTTATCCTAAGGACTGGGTTGAATATTCACAGATCACTCCGAAGGAGAACAAAATGAGTTGTTGCTTCCACAAGATAGGATTGAATTTCCTGGGAAAACAAAACTCCTCTATGGCAGACGATGGTGTCTCCCTCTTTTTGAAACTTTAGTACCCAACTCAGGGGTCGGACTGGCCCATGGTGGGTGCTCAATCAATTAAAATGGGGGGGGCGAAGCCAGTCTCCACATATGCCCACCCCCCATCATTCCTTCCTTTTGTGCACACGCCCTCCTCTCAGCCAGAGGTGGTTTTTCTCCCCTCCCTCTGAAGTTGGGCTGACCTGTGACTGACTTTGACCAAAAGAATATGGCAGAAGAGACATTCTAGGAGTCCCCTGGAGCCCAGGACTTGAAAGGATTTGTAGCTTCCACTTTCTTCTTCTTGAAACACTACCTAGAACCCAGCCACCATGCTCTAAGAATTCCAAATGACATGGAAAGGCCAAGTGGAGGAGAACCATGGCAATCCCCACTGAGCTCCCAGCTGAGAGCCAACACCAAGTGCCACAGCCACACAGGCGACACCCAAAGCCACAGCCGACAACCCGACTGAGCCCGTGCCAAGATCACATGGTGTGGAAGAACCACCCAGCAGAGCCCAAGCCCCCAGAATTGTGATAGGTGTCAGAATGGCCACTGCTTCAAGGCACTCCACGTGGATGGCCCTGCTAAGCAATGGAACTGAAATGGGGGGATGGGAGGAGACAAGAGGCACATGCTATTTGGTCTAGTTCTGTAGCTCTGAGGAAGTCAGAACCCCCATGGAGCTTCAGTTTCCTCACTGCTATGATGGGGGCCAGGTGTGGCTGGCATAGCTCCCAGCACAAGTGGACGCTCAGATGAGACAGCCTGAGTGGAAGGACTTCTTCATCAACAGCAAGTGCCTGAGCCCAGGGAGAACAGATGCTAGTCCTGCTGTCTTCCATACAGAGCTCTGCAGCTGTGGACCCCTCCCTGGCCCACGTAGGCCTCTGTCTCAGAAGATGACAAGGACTGACCTTGTAGAAAGGAGCAAGTCATCTTTCTTTATAAAGCTCCTACTCTCCTTCCTCAGATCATTACCATCATCCTGCAGAACGAAGGCATCACAGGCAAGGAGGCATTCACAGAGCCTAGCTGCCCTGGTTCCACTCTTGGCTTGGCTACTTACTGACTGTATGATCTGGGGCAAGTTCCTCAGTGATTTATCATGTTAGTTTCCTCCTTGCTAAAAAACAGTAATTATGGCACCTGCCTCCTATACAGAGTGTGGGGATTAAATGAGATGATACGTGACAGACACTGGAGCACAGTTCCTGGCTCACAATAAGCACTTAAATGGCTATTATCATCATCATTATGGTTTTTACTTTTGTTATTTTTAAAAATGGTCATACAGTAAAACCGGCTATTTTTGGTATCCAGTTCCACAGACTTTCACAGATGGGTAGACTCCTGTGGCCACCAACAAAAGCCGGACAAGCAATGGCATCATCACACAAAAAACTCCCTTGTGCTGGGCCTTCATAGTCAGATTGTTCCCTCACCCCTAATCCTGGCAAACACTGATCTGTCCTTCATTGCTACAGTCTTGTCCTTTTGAGAATGTCATATAATTAGAACCATGCAGTATGTGTCTTTTTGAGGTTGGCTCCTTTCACTCAGCATAGCATCCAAGCCATTGCATTTATCAATACTTTGCTCCTTTTTATTGCTGAGAGGTATTCAATCTTAAGGTTCACCTGGAGTGTGTCCAATTATCATAGTTTTAATAATTATTTTCACAAGTCAAGGAAAACTTCAGAAATGGAATGAGCCAACCATCACTACCAGGTCCTAGGAATTCCTGGGAAAATATCCAGTAACCGCTTGAAAGTTCTGATTCACAGTGACAAGGGTCCCAGAGGGCCACACTTGTGCCTCACACTTGACAGAACAGGAACAGAAACCCAGGAATAACCCCCGCAATCCCACACAGACCCAGACTGGAAGGTGGGGCTCATTCTTCTTCGTGCAAAGCACGTCCCAGATCCTGGGAAGAGGTGCTTATAAGCATAAGGGTCCTTCTGCAGCCCTCCTCCTGGAGAGGCAACAGCGAGTTCTGGAACCCTGTAGCCCTCCATGCTTCTCTGTGATCACCCTTTCTACTGCCTGTCACTGAGCAACATTCCTCTATGGGAGCCCACCTGACCTGAGACCAATTTCGTTTCCTGAGACCAAATCACGACACTCTGACCAGGAAGTGATAATGGGCACGGAGTTCCGGCTGAAACTGATGCTTCCTTGAATGGATTACAGTATTTCGGCAATCATTAATAGTCACAATGGCAGCTTTAACCCAACTCAGACTCACTTCTCAGCTGGTCATGTACTACTTCACATCAGCTTCTCTAAAGCAGGATGAAATTTTATATCACCCCCCCTGGGGCTTCAAGGTTCCTGTCCTTAACTGGCTCCGTACGCAAGCTGAGTTCTCGTCATTTTCTCCAGAGAAAGAGAAGCTTAGGGCCAAGGGATATCTCACCAGTCAACTCTGGGCTAGAATGAATTTTCCTGGAACCCCAGGTCTCCACTGAAGCAGTGCCTACACTCTTCCCTCCACCCTCTGAGGTCACTGAAGGGGGGCGGGGTGGAGGGGACAGGGAGAAAGAGAGAGAGAGCACTGCGCCCTCAGGGCTATGCCCTCCCACCTTGGCTCACCCACGCAGGGGCGCGCTCGCTGCCTTAAAGGGAAAAACCTCTTCACTCACTACGAGGCTGAACGACTGGAACTCTATCGTGGCATTTCATCTGGAGCCTGAGCATATGAGTAATAAATGTGTGAAAACATGAAACTAATATTCATAATTACTTTACAAGATAAAGAACTTGAAGGAAAAACAGCTTCTGCGTGCCTTGCCATCGCCATCAGGGGTACACTGTGAAAAACACGGCATCCTGCCAGAACCTCAGACTTCATCTTGCCAGCCAGCCTTAGCGCCGGCGGCCCCCAGCCCCCGCGAGCCCTTTCCATGCTTTGTTATTCCTTAATTAGTGGTGCCTTCATGCGTCTCGTGGTCCAGACTCTTTAAAGCCTCAAAGAGCCAAGTGGGACCTCTGACCTTCTCATCTCCAGCATCCGCTGAGGCGCCATTTTGGCCAATGTGTACGGACTACCAACAGGTGTAGGCTCCAGACTCAAGCAGGGGGTGTTAGAGAGTCTGCACTCATGATGGCCTGTCCCTGACCCTCTTGGCCCCCTAGGTTCAGTATCTCTTTTTCTCCCCATTTTTTCTTTTCTACTGAGGTGTAACTTATGTATAATAAAGTATGCCAATTTTTACTGTATGCGTCACTGAGTTTGAAACAGGTATGTACCCACGAAACCATAAATACCGCCAGCACCCCAAAAGGTTCCCCTGGGCCCCTCCTAGAAAATACTCTCTCCAAATTATGGCCAATTTTATCACAGAATTATTTTCAGTTTAGGTTCTCATTAGCTCTCCCCTAAATTACTGCTAATTAGCTTTTTAATTATTGGGCTGCCTCCTTCTGGATCTTGCTTTCCTCAACTCATCTGTCCTACACTGGCAGATTTATAGCCCTACATTGCAGCTCCACGGCCCTTTGAAGGGCTGCCCTGCTGTTGCATACAAACTCTCCCGCTGCCAGTCCCCGTTCACTGCCCTACGGCGGCTCTGCTAAGTCCGAGGGACCCCATTCCTGTTCTGCCAGCACCCCTACTGCTCCTGCACTCTGGGCCTCCTCTTCTCTCCCAAGCAGCACGACACAGCTACCCCATGCCGCAGATCCACACCCAATTTCCACATTTCAGACCCACAACCACACACAGCTAAGTAAACCCTTATTCAAGAGCCGGCAAAGAAGGAAGATTGCATGAAGAAAGGGATGAGAAAATATTTAAAGAAATACTTTTAACTGCCATTTTGACATGAAAATTATAAACATATATTATTAAATTCATTAAAATTGCTTCATTAAGGACCTGTCGAGAATTCTTTTATTGTTGTTTTAAAATATATATCCTATCCAGCTACCAAAAAAAAAATCATCTACACATCTTTGACTTTTACACATCTCTGACTCTTCCCTATTAGTTCAAATTGGTGTTATTAGTTCAAATGGTTTATCGAACTTTTCACTTGAAAGGTAGAGAAATGTATAGCCAGCAGTAACTGCAGTGTCCATAGACATAAAAATTAAATCTAAACAGCACACACAGCCCAAACTCCTTTTTGGTCATCCTCTGATGGGACTGTCTATGATCTGGGCTAAAAACTGTAAGTACACTTCATTCAATCACTCACTGAACAAACATTTATGGACTTCCTACCATGCCCCAGATCTTGGATCAATTTTCTTTGCACATCCTCAGCAGTTTATCAGTTTTCAAATGTAACTCATGTTTTGAAACCAAGTCTGAATTATGAATGATTGAGAAAGATACCGGTAGAATTTGCTTTTCCTAAGAACAGAATTTTGTGCTCTGGGAATGAGCCGCCCATCGTAGAAGAGCCTCGGCACCACGCAGGTGCCTGGCCCTCAGAACAGAGTCTCTTCCTGCTCAGTAGGGATACCACACAGCAGCAAGCTGCTTTCTTACCTGTATGGTGGTGTTGCCTCCTTCCAGGAGGGCGATGGCCAGGAGAATGCTCTCATGAAACACTCGGTCACTGGATGCATTCATGATGAGGTCAATGACCAGGTTGGAGGCACCCTCCTTGTCGAGGTGGCACTGAACCTCAGCCAGGCTCATCTCACCCCTGCTTGTGGAGCTGGACCCAGAGCCTCCCCCTAGGAAGATGGAACACTGTGATAATCCACAATCAGACCATTTACTGCATACTTACTATGTACCAACACTTCATGCACTCAACGGGTTCACGGTATTAGCTCTTTTAACCTTCTTTAGGACCCCACAAGGAAGGTACTAATTACTAGCAAAGAGAGGAAGTCACTTGTCTTCGAGGACACCCAGCTTGTAAGAGAGATGGTATTTCAATGCAGGTAGGTAAGATGAGGAATGACATATCTCCAGCAAGAGACCCACAGCCATTCTGCCAAGACTCTCCCTGACAGTAAAATACAATGACTTGGTGAAGAATTATTAAAAAACTTTTGAGTTCAAGAGACAAACCAAACTTACACGTCTTAGAACACTCCTAAAAAAAATATAGCCCATAACAATCATTTTAGCCCTGTTTCTAACAAACCCACTCTTGCCTCAAACTCAACCTTTCACATAATTTATCTGTTCATTCGTTCATTCAATAAATAGTTACTCAGTGCTTGGCATGGAGCCAAGAACTGGGACTAGAGAGCGAAAACAGATGAAATTCTCATCCCCACTGAGCTTGAGATGACATGAATAAACTTAAGAAGATAGGGCCTATGTTGTTCAGTGGAATGGATTCCAACTGTGTTTAGAAAGTGCCTACGTAAGAACTTGCCTTGCATTATTATTGGCAATACCTGAAACGTTAATGTACATGGGGACATGGACTGATCGATTTCAGAGAGAAGAAAATCATCTGCCATCCTTCCCTGCAGACCTCAATTCAAATGCCACCTCCTTTGCATCGCTTATCTTGACTACCTAGACCTATTATATCCATAGAGCAGGGTAGAAATTGGATTGAGTCTCTTCTCTCTTACAGCTTTTTAAAGCAGAAACAGTCTCTGATGCATTTCTAAAACGCCCTCATAAGGCCTCCCCAGGGCCTCACATATTTGTGGGGTGACCCCACTACAGAAGGTAAAGAGAAATAATTTTGAGATGTTATGTGAGGAACTTCCGCTTGAGAAATCCCTTGAGAATTCAACTTGTAGATGAAATGCGAAGGTCCTGCTCCTGGGACACTCTGAGAACTGTATCTTCACCGAAGCTGTACAGCCCCATGAAGTGAGCAGGTGTGCTTCAAGTTTTCGTTTGGTGAGAAACTCAAGATCCTTCCCAGAAATTGCTAGGATAACTTTATTAATCACCGAGTATTTTGGTCCTACCTACAGAATGCCCCCCAAACCTACACTGCATAACAATCATCATTATAGACAAGGAATCAGACAACTCACATTTGTGCTTCCAGCGAGCACTGAACTCCTGCCCCCGCCCCCTTAAAACCAAAACCAACACCCATAGCTGAGTTCAGCACTCTTGCAACTTTTGCCTATAAATGTGTTTACAATGTTTTGCAACCTCTTTGAAGATTTTCTTTTAAGCAATTCTATGGAGGCTTTTCTTTTCTTTTTTCTTTTTTAGGTAAACTCCCTTACTCCCTTAAGATTTTGGGAAGAACACAGCATAGGCATTAGAATTAGAAAAATTGAGGTTCAAATTATAGACCAGTCACTAACAAGCTTCCACTTTTCTGCTGTTAAAAAGAGGTAACAGGAGTGTCTGCCATATAATGGGGTACTTGGAGGAGCAAACAAGAAGGTCAAATGCTTGGGAGAGCTCTTGGCACTCGGTAGGTGTATAATAAATGGTAGCTTTCACCATCCTCACTGCTAACACCATTGTTATTTTTAATGGGAAGAATGAATCCTCATGAGCACAAGAAAATGGGCAGTAAAATCAAGTTCCTTGAGTCATTCAAAAATCACCTAGAGGGTTGCTGTACTGGAAAGGGGGGCAAAAGACTTAGCCAATATCTAACTGCAGGGAAATATTTTTAGATATCACTTTGATGGTAGACCAAAGACAAAACAAGTTGCTAGAAAACACACTTGCTACCCAAATTCATCTGTTAGTTTCAACCTGTTAAGGAGAAACATACAGCTCTCATGTGGCACACTCGATTCACACGTGCAGCTAATTAGCACACCACACAGCCTACCTCCTCCCCCAGGCTTGCTGGGTCCTCCTGGTGACAGCGGGCCATTGCCAAAGCTGGTGAGGCTTTCTCTTCTTCCTGAAGGTCTGACGTTTCCATAGTAACGGTTGACCAAAATTTGCCTGAGCGCCTCACCCTTAATTCAAACAGGATAATGAAATCAGGTTCTGAATTTAATGCGTAACTGAGCTACTAATACTCAAAAAACATGGGGTACTCAGTTATAATTGGCTCAGTTTCACTCAGTGAAAAAATAAATTATTAATAAAAGCACTTGGAAACTCTGAAGTTAACTTCTTCAATATTTTCTCAGGAAAGCACATCATTAAAAAAAAGCAGCAATCTAGAATATTAACTATCTCAAGTTCTCTCTCTCACAGTGATAAACACCAGAACATTAATTCTGAAGGGCAACTAACAACAACAGAAACAAAAAAGTCCCTTTGGAGTAAGCCAATAAAACTCAGACAAAATGAGAATTTTACAGGTCACCTTTCACACAGCAATATAAAAATGTTACCCCAGGCATATGGTTTATTCCCAGTATTGTAAGAAAATACTAAGATATAAAAGTAATACTGCATAATGATATAATGAGCTGAAAGTAAGTCTTTCTTATAGAAATAGTCAATGGGTCGAGTGGAAGAAAAAATAATGCTCTAGAAAATAAAGTAGGGGCAGATATCAGACATTGCAATCAAAAAACAAGCACCATGAACAAAATGAGTTTGACATTTGCTTTGAAATAATAAGGGAGGGCAATAGGTAGGGATACAGATGAGATGAGAGCAGCCATGAGTTGATAGTTGCTGAAGCCGAGTTAGGAATGTGGGTTCTCGGGTTCCCCAAACTCTTCTGGTTCTTCTCGTATATATTTGACCATTTCCGTAATACAATGTTTTAAAAATATAACTATCAAAGGGATCTTGGGTAGAAGACAAAACAACTCTTTCCCACAACTCCAACCAAAAAAATAAATAAACCCGTGATTTGTTCCCTAATACTAAGGGACGTTAGCAAAGCAGCACAACAGCAGGATTTATTCTCAGCTCTATTCTACATTCAGCCCTGCTAAGTGACTCCAGGCTACCTCCCGGTCTGGAAGTTTCTGAAAGTCAGAGGCTGTATGGTTCTCCCCCAGACTCTTTCCCGGGGACAAAGTAGTAAGACACGGCGTTCCTCTGACACACCATCAGGAGAGGTGAGTGAGAAGTCTAGCAGAGGGAAGGGGTGCTGAGATATAGCAGGTGTCTAAAATAGAGGCTCAAGAGTTCTTCTGAAGAGACCTGCAATGGTAACACGAGTCAGGAGAGTTTAAAGTGATTTGTTAATAAGCTCCAAGAATAGGTCTGGAGACTTCAAGAGGGGTGGCTGAAAAATTAGATGGGAAGGAGCAGGTGGGAGGGTGAGAAGGGCCCTGAGAGTGGCAGGAAGGGGGAGTGACAGGGGACATGGGACCAGGGAACAAAGGAGAAAGGTAGAGAACTTCTTCGTTCAAAATCATGGGCTCCCAAGGCTACCTTGCCAACTTTTTCTTCTTTCTTAATTCAGGCTGCTGGTCCAAGACTCTAGGGACAAATTGGGATGGGATAAATGGGGGGTGGGGGTGGGTGGGCGGTACTAATATTTAACTCAAAGTTCAAGAAATGGGAAAATCTATATTTTCTTCTCTCCCTTCTACCCACAAATATGTCTCTCATTGCAGTTCAGCAAAGGAGGATGCTTCTATTAGCTCATGAGACTTGTTACCTACCTTGACCACCTGTAAATATAAAATTCCAAGAGTGCTTCCAATGGGGAAGCTATTCATGAGGTTTTCACGTACTTTTTAAATAGATTGCATTTGGTACAATATTCTTCAATGGCTCAGAAAACCACATTTTGTTAAAAAGATATAGCTTTGCTGGTGTTTATGTCTCCAGCACCAATACAAACACAGCACATAGATGCTCTCCAAAGCAGTCACTGAGAGTGCGGTGATTTGAAAGGCTGACTTCATAAAATGAGAGAAATATAAATTTCAAAGGATCATTCATGGAAGCCAACCCAGAAAGGAAAGGGGGAAAGAACCTCCATGCTGAATGTAACAGGAGAGTAAACATGATTTCCTTTTTTCAACATGATGATATACAGTTTGGATTTTCTTTCAATACCATATGGTCTTTGAATTCCCACAATAGGGAATGTTGGCAGTAAACCATCCCAATTCCCTAAATGGATCCCTCTGGGCATCGCAAGAGCATTGTCTGAGAGGTAGCTGGCTGGACTGAGACCTACAAGCTGCAACCGCTAAGGACAGCCAATGTCACCATCGTGGCAAGCATCTGGAAGATTGTAGGGTTGAATGGTCAAGTCAAAGGCAGAGTGACCATGACCAACCAACCAACAAACACATGTCCTTAAGGAAGTCTCAACTACTGTCTTTACACTCCAATTCCACTTCAGGCAGGAGCAACTCAGTTCGATTTTCCACTCAGCTTGAGGGCGACTGGCAAGACTATGGTCAGTTTGCCATCAAGCAAGCAGGAGGTAAAGAAAGGAACACATGCCATCTGGGAACACGTGGACTCCAGGAACAGGAACTTCACATTTATGCAGCCTGGATGCCAACTGAAGTTACAAAGGGATCTCACATTACCATTTTGTCTCTCCTTCCACAGAAAAACCCTAGCAGTTACCATAGCAACTGATGCATCAAATGGTACATTTTTCCCCCATAAGAGAATATCATGAAATGTGCTAATTATGGAAAAACACACACACATACATTCTACCCTACAAACTTTTATTTTTTTTCCTTCTTAATTATAAGGCTTTTGGCACATATTCACCTCACCTTCTCTCCACACACACAAAAAAGTTTAAGCTGCGAGGGAAAAAAACCACAGAGCATGTGGGATTTGCCTTTTTTTTTTTTTTAACAAGTTGAGATTTATTCCTTTTCTGAAAGAATAAAGACTGATACTTTTAGGTAAAAAGGGAAAAAGAAAATGGACAACATTATAAAAAGTTATGCAAATCCCTAGTGTAAAAACTTAGGTTCAAGAAAAATTCTGTTTTCTGAGCCAGTGGTTTAATTTAGGAAAAATTAAAATCTGCAGAGAAAAGCCATCCTAATCATCGTGATATAAATTACTCAAGAGCAAAAAATTCTTCACACCGTCCTAGGATCAGAAACCTAATTGCAGAAAAGAGAAAAAAAAAAAAGACTCCCCAAATAACATCACTTCTGCAATTTTAACATTTGGCCATGCAACCATTTTTTTTAATAACATTAATTTTTTTTTTCCCCAGAAGTTTACACCTATAGTATGCAAACAGATATCAGATGTTTGTCTCTGGTAAGAAATTCCGCACACACATTATTACCTAAGACTGAGAAAAGGCAAAGGCCAAGAGTTTCTTTTGTAGTAAGTGTCATTTTAGAACAGTGAAAATGGTAGCTCAGTGATGCAGAGTAATGAAACCAAGCTCCTACCTTGCAGTTTGGTTCAAATGAGTTTCATTTCTATCAGTTCGAATAAGTGGCTAATGATATGTAGGGACAGAACCAATGCCGAAGAAGGTGCTAAGGAGTTAATATTGCCACATATGAACACGAGAGAAAAAAGTGACCTTTTTGGCTTCCTAGGTTCCAGCCACTTGAAAACCATGTGCTGCAGGAAAGATCACCCTCTCACATGAGCGGTGAGCCTTTCACACCTTAGTCAGCACTAAGGTCGTGCCTCAATTGAAAAATACCTTCCCTTTGCTACTATTGTCTACCAAATCAATTGAAGCATTTCAGTCTGCAAGGTAACAATGTAATAGTTAATATCCTTTGTCATATTCCAACCACTGTGCTAAGTGCTTCGTGTGCACAGCTCAGCAGGACAGTCCTAAGGGGCAGAGACCATTAGTATCCCCAATTTACAGGAGAAAAAACTGAGGAAAAAGGGTGGATAACCAACTTGCTTTAAATCACACAGTGAGGGCTTGGCACGGGAAAGCTTGAACCTCTTTCTAATTCCAAAGCTTACGCCCTAAGGTAGCATTCAGTACTCTGACCCCTGAGAACTTAGGGCATGAGGGATGGCTCTGTGTCGTTACCAGCTACTTCCAAGGCCCATGGTAATTCTTAAGAACAGGCACATATGGAAAACACAGGAATGCAAGGGGCCCTTGGTCGACTAGCTGCCAGAAATCCAGGATGCTGGAGGGGAAAGGCTAAATGCCAACTCCCCGGGAACTACACTTTGGTCACAGCCTGAGAAATTACAATCACAGAAGAATGCAAAGAGTTTGGGATGTGGTAGGACTGGGCAGGGGCCCCGGCATATCAGCAGAATAAAGGTGCACCCGGCCACCCATTTTTCTCAGGCATAAATCCTCCGGGACATCGATGACCACAATTCCAAGGCAGTCTGTGTTGTAACTGCTCATGTTCTAACACCATCACCTTGGGTAAAGTACCTCATCTTCCTGTGTCTTAGTTTCCTCATGTGAAATGGGGAGGAAGGCTGTGTCACTGAGTCAATGTCAGCATTAACAAAAATTAAACTGATGAGTTAACACATGTAAAAGTCTTAGCACAGTCACTGGTATATGATAAGTACTCAGAAATCCAGGATATCTGGTTTATCTTCCAAAAATGAATAACATGAATTGGTCAGCATGCTAATGATGTAGATAAGCCTTGTAGAAAATGGTTTGGCAATGCATAATGAGCACCTAAAGAAAGGTGCTTTATCCTTTGGCCAAAGAATCTACCCTGAGATGTACACATTTCTTCATTTCCTCATCAAAGGAAAATATTACAAACCACCTGTTCATTTGTGGAACTTCAGATAACTATTAACTTTCAGACTTTCAAAGAAAATCATCATAGACAAGATTAAATGACAACAGCAAGGTACAGAAGTTGTACACTTAGAATAATCCTAAGGACAAAGAAAATGTTGGCACATATGCACACCTGCATAAAAAAAGTGGGCAGAGGAAATGTTATATCATTAGCTGCTTTTATAGCTGAGTAATGTAATTATGAACTTTTTATTAAACATTTTTTGCTTATTATAAATTAATTATAATGATTATCAGTGACTTACAGAAAAAAAATTTTTTAAAAGACTTCACCTAATTAGAAAGCCACTACGGAAAAAGAAGAGAGGTCACGAAAAGCTTACTGGTCATCATTTGGACACTGGCAGGGTATGAGGTCCAAGCAGGTAGATAATAGGTGGACTCACCAGTTAGCCTCACTGATACAAACAGCTGTGATTGGTCCTGAGCCAATTAATGCTTTAACAATAGCAACACCAACATAAGCTGTCTTTAAATTACAGTGCATGGCTCAGGGAGGTGTTATGGTCATTAGCTCCCAACATCCAAGACTACGTACCCTTTTATGGTCTTCCAGTTGCCTCAGGGGGGGGCTTGGTTCAAGTTCCTGCTAAGCATGCAGAAATTCCATTTTCAGTACAACACTAGGCAGACACACCATCTTCAGTATCAGTCACAAATAAAACACACCAAGAGCTCATACTGAGCTAAGAATTACACAAAAGGATTATAGGCCTTTTAAAAAGTTTCCCCGGACACATACTAATGCTCAATTACTTTGAATACTGCTTAACAGCTGTCCTGTCCCCAACCCTAACGCACTATTTAAATGAGCAGGTTTCTGACTTTTTGGCCATATGCTACACTTTTATAGGACCCCACAACGGGTTATAATGCAAGACACCAACAGGGCAAGTCCTCACAGTTCATACATGCATAACTGCACATCACATGCACCAGAACATCAATGCACACACTTCTGAGCAGACACATACATGGCACCTCAGCTCTCCCCAAGCCACAGGTACACAGCGTTCTAATCAAAGCTGCTAGCAGTGAAGAGCTCTGATCAGTGTATTAGACACTGATCATCATACAGCAGCTGCAATGTAACTCGGCAATTGAATAATCTGTTTGTTTCATTTTTAAAAACTTTATTAGACTTTCCTCAAATGAAATACACTTCATTCATGCTTTTACCCTACCGTGATTTTAGAACAGCTTCTGAAAGTAAATTTTGATACTAAGAAATATGTCTCTCTAAAAAGCTTCTCTATGACTTTAGAGGCCTTAATTAATTCTAGCCCTTCATTTAACGAGTTTAGTTAGCAACAGGAAGAACAGAAAGAATGCAATGTGAAACCATGACTTTATTAGCAGCTTTCACCAAAATCATGCATTAATACCCAGAACTTCAAATTTGCATCACCTCTGCACAGAACCCAGAGTCTGTTTTGTAGAACAACAGAAAGGTCTCGACAGTCCAGAGTTGCTCAAACGAATATTTTAAGACTGAGCCGATTTTGTGTGAAAGCCTTCACTCGAAGAGCCCCACCTCCTCACCTGGAACTTTCTTTCTACACTGAGAGCCTCCTCAATTACAGAAACCATCCGTTCCCAGCCCAGGTGGAAGACTTCCCTCCTGCGCCTACCACCATGACAGAAATTTCACAACAACTCAGACACTCAACCAGGACAACTGAGAAGCACCCATATTTGCTGTCACTGCAAATATTGGTGAGTGACACACACCTCTGTGGAGTTCTCCGAATCCGGAGCTTGTGGGAGCTAGTTGGGAATAAAACAAAGCATGTTAGTCACGGCACTTGAATCTCGGGGGTCACAAAGAAGTCCAGAGACCAACATCAAGGACAGGACACAGAAGGCAAGATCAAAGATGAGGTGCCATGGTTATACCAGGTCTTGAACAACGGTGGAGAGGAGATGACTTTCTCTTTTAAACTGCACTCAATGTGGTCATGTTGGAAGAAACAACTGTGGCCTAAGATAGGGAAACATATTTAAAATAGGGAAAGAAACAGAAGACTACTAATGACCATGAAAGAAACAGATCTTAAAAAAAAAAAAAAGACACCAAAGGAAGAACCACTGCACACCTGTGTTTGGCTTGTCCACGGAGAGAGAAAAAGCCATCACAGTGCAGACCCAAGGAGGCGCGGGGAGGGGGAGGGAGAGGGCATGGGTAATGGGAACAGAGGTCTCAGGCGCACTCCCCTTCCCAGAGGCCCAAAGCTTGTGAAAGTCAGCTCCACGAATCTGTCCTCCACAGGACACGTGCTTGGAGCGGGGAACTGACTGATGTCAGAGGTAACCACCAGACCCTACCCAGACCTCCCTGGACCAAAGTCACACACCAGGCATGGCTGGCTGGTTCAAGGTACAGTCTGCGACTATGGAATGGGGCCAAGGCTCACGCTTCCAGTGAGTGACCTTGCTGAGGCCAGAGTGTGGCTGTCAGCTGGTGAGCCAGAACAGGTGTTGGAAGCACAGAAGGACTGACGCTGTGAGAGCCGGTAGTGTTTCAACCCAGCCCAGTGCTACCCCTTTGGTGGTTTGATCCCCAAGCTGGAAAAAAATGTTCTCGATATAAGACGGTCATTATGTAATTTCATGGTTTCTGTCTTGTTTTCTATTTCTGAACAGGTAAAATGAAGAAGAGATACAGGAGATCTCTTTAAGAACAAAGATTAAAGTCATTCTCCAAGGACAGTGGGGCATTATGTGGAGGACTGCTCACTCAATTATGGACAGAAGAATTTTCAGACATGAGCACAACTCCACCAGCCTCAGGGAAAAAATTATCTCCAGAGTCTTGAGCCTCCTGTTGGGGTGAGGAGACATATAGTGGCAGGAGGGACTGAAACATGGCAAGGAAAATAAAAACAGAAGTCGGTTATAGGTCTTTTCAAGACATAAATAATATCACAACCCAAGAACACACTTTAACTCTGCTCTTAAATTAAGAACTAGAACTGTGCAAACGTATTTGCTATCTCCCTTCGTGCAGAAGGGACACAAGAGAAAAAGCATAATTAAAGCAATGACCCATGCATTTTAGAGCAGTTGAGATACCAATGGAAAAACAGGTTACCTTCTACTATTTGCACTGGCTACATTCCCACTAACATATCCTTTTAAACTGATCCCATAGGATTAGAACAAAAAGATTATAGGCACGGGTTTATGGCAGGAACCCACAGAGCTACCTCCTACTCCTTTGCAAATCAAAAGTTAAAGGAAATCAAGAAGATTGAATTGCAAGTGGTGGGGTTTGGTTTTGTTTTTTAAATTTTCTTGTTTGAGATCTCTTTGTCCAAAGAAGTATTGTGAATACTTCTAGAATGTCCATAGGTAGTATATGGCTATTTCTTAATCACTCAGACATCAGTGATTTCTGATGTCTTATGATTGTACACTCACTCTCCTGCTTCCCTAAACTACTGTCATGCTTGTTTTAAAATTAATTTCCAAAATAATACTTAAATTATCTTTTTTTCCTTGAACACTTCATGAAGGCTTTTGAGAAAACAGAGGATGTTTTGCAGCCTCAGGATTCACTAAAGAGTGGATAGAAGGACTATCATTCCTAATAGAGAACAGAAAAACCAAGAGCGCTACACAGGGTCATGTGTTCACAAGTTCATTTGGCATTGGTTCTGTGTGAACCTGAGCGAGGCACTGAACCTCTCTGGGCTTCCACATTCTGACCTGGAGTTCAAGGAGACTGGAGCAGATATTCTTTAGGATTTCTTCCAGTTAAAACATTAAACAGTGCTTGGTATATTTTCAGTAAACTTCATTTCATAATACCTAACAGCAAGTTCCCTAAATATAATACAACTTGCTAGGACATAAAATGATTTCAGGCATGGCAAAGGCCAAACCATATCTGGCACATGATTTGGTCAAAAAAACAAAAAACAAAAAACAAAATGACAGCCTTTACCAGCACTTCCTTCTAAGAGGATTTCAGCTCCATTTCCTTGAGGATGATGTTATTTTATGGCAGTAAGCTACAGTTTCGAAAAACAGAAGCATATTTATAATAAGCCACATTGTTCAAATGAGATAAAAGCTACATAAATACAAGATATAAGGCCAAAACCAGAATGTGATGTTTAATAATGAAGTGATTTTTCTCAGCACATTTTTATTATCAAGTTAAATTTTTTTTTCATGAAGGGTCATCCTCAATGAGCACACATTTAAGGAGGTATGTTTTGAGAAAATGGTCAGATCTGAATTTGGACAAGTCTTGTCTTCCCCACATTAGTCCCAGGATCAGTCACTATATTCAGGCGCTGATACCTCCAATCAAGGCAAAGCCTCACAAACCAGCAGGTGATGGACAGTGGTGTGATGTTGCCTGGTTTTGAACTTGGAAACCCACTACTGCGCCCCATTGCCTTTTCATATTTCTTCACTGATCTTATGTCTTCCCAGTGCTAAGACTAGATCAGCAAAATCTAACCTCATAGAAAAAAATTTCAAATGACTAGCTTTGAAACAGAAATTCAAAATGAATCTGAAGTTACTAAATCCCAAGCAGCCTTCCTGGATGAAGCACAAATCCAGGCACCAGAACCACAGTACTTGAGTAGTAACTAGGTATGTGCCTGTGAGACACGGACACGCTTGCTTGCAACATGTAGCGTACCTAACATTTTATCTTAGGATGGGTTTCTACTATAAATGAAGGAAATCATACCTTCTCATCTAAAAAAAAAAAAAAAAAAGCCCTTGGTCTTCCCAGAGTTACTCTTTCTGGTGTATGTACAACAGTACCCACTCACATACATACATATGCTTCATGTATGCCTCCAACAGGATAGCACAGACCACAGACTTGTAAAAATAAAAATAGAAAAAACCAAAATCTTTTGTTTTCCACTGCCATTAACATAAATCATTCCATTAACTATGGGCTTCTAGAATTTTCCTTTGAAAGATGAGGTCTCCTTCCAAGGACCATCCCCAGCAGAAGCTGAATACAGTTCAAGAAACGCCCAAGTACTATGGCCCTCCTGTTCAGCACATCAAAGGGAATGTATGAACTCCAGTACCCGTGAACTGGCCTCCAGTTCCTCTTCACCCACTCAAAACCTCAGAGGAGGGAAACCAACCAACCAGCCAACAGCAGACAGGCTTGCAAATATGTTTGCTGGGACCCGTCCTTCCTGAGCCTTGCAAACCCACCTTGAGAGACCAGAAGTCTTTAAAGAAAATTGAGCTAAAATATGTGATCTAGCATTTCAGCAGAACAATTTTAAACCTTCACATCTGCTAACACAATGCCCTTTATTAATGGCATTTGTTTTTAGAAACAAGAAGTAAAAATTTAGTCCCAATGATGCAGTTTCACCTTTACAGAACACATTCATTGGAACTCAATAGCAGAACTCATTTTTAAAAAACACATTCTGACTTGACTAAATTATACAATTTCAGTCACCATGGAATAATCTCAGCATCAAAACACAGACACACACACACACACACATACAACCCAACCTCCCCACCCCCCAAAAATCCTCCTGCAACAGCTTCTGTGTGCTCAGAGTTGAGCTTGCTTGCTGTATGGTTGCTAGTGTCTAACAGTAAACAGCTCCGCTGCATTTATTGGCAATTACTGCTGAAGGTCACACATCAGCAGTGAGCCTAAATTCCAGGAAAAAAAGCAGCTCTTATGTAACTGCCGCCTGAATGTTGGCAGGTGCCCAAACCCAGCAGTTCACAGCAATGCAAAAAAGTAGGACACCTCCAGCCTGGGTTGGATGTCATGAGCACGCCCCCTGAAGGTGAAATTTAATAATTCTTGTGTTTCTCTTTCCTCCCCCTCCTGAATTTTACAAAGTTCTCCTTCGGAGGCATCCTTGGCTTGCAGAAGAAGCTCAAGGGATAAGTTGAGGGATCACTTGAAGCAGCCTGCAGTCACCCTTAAACCAGTGGGAACGCCACTCTAGCTCTTCTGTTGCAATGCAGGAAGGCCAGGTTGCTAGCTGACACCAGACGCACTGGAGATTTCATGGTTCCAAGTGACAGTGATGAAATGGGGATCACATCTCAAATACGAAGAAATGCAGCTGGCCCCACTGAGCTAAAACACAGTTTCCCAACACCTCGTTCCCTGCCACAGACACATATGTGAAAATGAGGTGGGTCACTGTTCTTACTGACTGCTCCTCAGGGCTTGAGTATTGGATTGAAATCATCTGTTCGGTTCGCACAGCACTTTACAGTTTAGAAAGGTGATTCACAGCTCTTTAGAGTTTAGAAAGCTGCTGGTACTACCCACCTGTTGTTACCTAACCTCCTAAGCTCTTAAGCGATCTCCCAAGTTCCCAAATTATGGGTTCTCATAACCCCAGGTACTTCTCCATTCTAGCAATTCTCACGGTTGACAGCTGTCACTGAATAGTAATTTGTACTACTACCCGCCTCCCCCACACAATTGTGGACTTCAAAAGAGCAGACACTGCCCATTCAGGGGCATCACCCTCACATTATGCCTGGAATGTAACAGGCTTTCAAATATTAGTCCTATGACTGAGTATCTTTAGCATCGATTGGTATCCATTTAAAGCCAAGATTGGGTAGGTAATGGGAACTTTCTGGGGGTGATGGAAACACAGCCTATCTTGATTTGTGTGTATACATATGGAACAATTCATCAAGCTATATACATTAAGAGTGAGCTGAAGGGACACCAACCCAAGTATGGTAGTTTCCTTATCCCCTCTACCCAATCTGTACCTCCTCGACCGACAACCCAAGTAAAAGAGAAAATAAAGGGAATGGGATGGACACTGTCCCTCTTTATTTGTGGAAGGAAGGAAAGAAGCAAGGGAGGAAAGGAAAAGGGAGGGGAGGGGAGGGAAGGGAATAAGAGGGAAGGGAAGGGAAAGAAAAGGAAGGGAAGGGAAAGGAAGAAGAGGGAGGGAAGGAGGAAGGAAAAGAAAGAGAAAGAAACCAAACCTCCTCTTCCTGGTTTCAAATGAAATTTTTTTCTAGAAGACAGCTGGAGGGCTCCAAACCATGCCCTTTCCTTACAGGGACTCCATGACTCTGTTCCCATTTCACCCTGATTTCCCAGGGCACTGACAGAGACACAGAGATGCTCTGCTTTCCCACCAGTCATTCACAGCACATCTCCTTCCTTGAGATGCCCAAGTGGCCTCTATCACCAAAAGGCAGCAGCCCTCCCCCAATCAGGGATTCACAGGATCACCGTATACGCCTTACACAATTTCAGGGGCGATTCCCCACCATGTTTAGAATTCAACATTGGTTTGCAGGTTAGGTGTGACGCCTTGCCTGTATCATGGGCCAGCATGAACTCTCATTAAGCTTCTGCCGAACCCCAGCTGTAGGCTGCAGGTTTCCACCAGCGCGCACTGACAAAAGGCTTGGTAGAGGAGAAACCACAGGAGCTGAGGCAGTTTCCAGAAGAGCCATTGATGAAAAAGGCCAATCAGCCATCTCTGCTTAGGGGACCAGATCCAACAGCCTGAGGGACTGGGGACAGAGTGCTGGTATCCCAGGGCTCTGACGGTTGCCAGGGGTAACAACAAAGAGGGGATCCGCAGTTGCTTCCTCAGGGAATTTTCAAAGAATCCAAGTGGCTGCCAGAACATTCTTCTTTTATAAACAGACAGTATTCTATTTCCTAGAGTATAATTATAAACACACCTGCTCCAACTGTGGAATCTTTCCATAAGCAAGCAATAAACTCCCAGGCCAGGAGACCCAAGTTCTATCTTGAGCAAGCAAACACATGGTGTAAAACAGTATATTAATAACATTGCAGACTCTGATTAGGGAAGGTGCTCCTTTCCCTACTTCATTTGTGCTTAAGCAAATAGAAACACAACTTCGGTATTTCAGAGGAAAAGTTCAAATCAGTGAGGCATGTACAACTCCAGGTAGAAATAAGAGAAATGAGAGGTGCCAACATGCAAATTCACCATGAGGTATTTTTCTGGCACAAAAATAATCAGGAAGAGAAAGAACGAGACAGGAAATGGCAAAAATCACTGTAGTTAGAGCCATTCATTAAGTCTTTACCATATAACCTTTACTCATCTTCTCTTCATCCCAGAGGGCATGGCCTCCTCCCCATCTAAGTCTGATTACTCTAAGGAAAAGTCCATGCTTCCAGAGTTTACTGTGGTAGAAGAGCAAGCACACCAGGCGAGCCTGCAGTGTGCTAGCTTTAATTAAGCCACTATTTGGCTGTGCAAGCTAAGTCCAGTCACTTAACCTCTCTGAGCTCCATTTCTAAGGGAACTGAACAAAATTCAGAACAACCTGCTTTCTGTTTTCAGTCTGTGATTCAAACTCTCTTTAGGTAAATCTGAACCATCTCTTAATATTTTTGAAAGGATAGTGGTGGATATTAGAATAGACAACATACTCATTCTGGTAGCTCCATCCCACCCAAATAAGGTAGGAATTGGTCTATCAAAGGAAGTAATAGATATCTAAAGAGGTTGAGAAGGAAAGAGATTTTTAAAAGTCTAATAAAAATTTTTTCCCAGGGTGCTCAATTTGCAAGCAATTAAACTCCCTCATTTATATACTTTAATTGTATTACATGCATTGCAACCTAAATATACGGCAGGGAATGATGAAAAATATTCACCCAACAAAAAATATTTCAGAGGCCCCAAATCCCAAACAAAATGATCACTCACTGGTCCCCAGGACAATTGTGGCTAAGTAAAACTAATTCGATACATAAGTATAGAATCCATGAGATGACATTTCAATTTCCTGACCTCCAGGTAGTTTTCCTGGATGAAAAGCCACAGATCTAGTTTATTCTTAATCCCACTGTAAGCCTGCGGCTAGAGTATCAACGAGCACTTTGGAATTCACAACGCACTTAGACAAAATTTTACATGATCCCTCATACTCAATACCTTCCAACATGTAAACCAAGAGAACAGTGCTGTTTTTTTTTACTACTTTCAAACTATATGAATGCAGTTATTTCTTTTTGCATTGATGTTTTGCATCCATATAGAAAAGCTCTTTATAAATATCAACACTGAGTTGCAGAGTTAGGTTAATGACCAGCATCAACCACAAACTTAGTTGAGATTCTGAACAGTGAATGACTGAAATCTTATCACAGTTCAGAAAAATCTTTATCTAGATTCTGATGGGATCTCCAAGGACAAATGGCAAACAAACTCATGGGAAATGCTAAGACAGACACAAAGGACTCAACTCACGCCCAGAAGGCACACTACACAAAGTCAGATACTAGACGCTGCGGAGACTAGGGGACAGACCACGGTGTTCACTGGAAGGGTGTCATGGAAACATCACTATGGGACATTTAAAAAAAAATGAAATTAGGACCTCAGCATTATCCAATTCATCAATGGAAATCAGCTGGAAAAGAAAAAAGGGGAGAAAAAGAAGGAAATATTAGGAAGTATCAGCAAGTGAAGTGTTAGAAACTTTGTCTCAGCGCTGAGTCTCCCATGTTGGAGTTTTGTTAGAAGGGGACCATCTGAAGAGGTGCAGGGATCTGGGGCACTGACCACCACCGCTCACTAGTGACATCTGCTCTGGAGCGCACCACTCAGGATGGGGCAGGAGGTGCCACACTGTATTCACTTGGCAGGTAGCAAGCCTCCCAGGTCACTTAACCAAGGGGGGCACAGAGGTGCACATTCCCACTCTCTGGCAGATGTGAAAACTGGAACCGAGCTGCGAACAAGGGCCAATTACCTAATCAAGAACCATATTCTTTTGGAAGAGGGTGGGAAAGAGGACAGCCAAAGACTCTCTGATCTGATAGTCAGATCAATGCAGCTTAGGAGCTAATTCTTTCTTTCGATTCATTTTACCATTTAGTAGGGATCTGGGAGTCCGAACTACAGTTGGGCTAAATCAGAATCAGGTTCCATTTCAGCAAATAGTACGACAACATATCCTAAGAGCAGAAGCTCCAAATCTTGGAACTACTGATGATTTTAAAAAACCCACATTTTCCCCCAAAGATGACTAGAGCCAATTCAAGTGATATTAGTAACAAGTAAATGATTAGCATCAAGTTCAAGAAAAGGAAAAAAACTAGAGCACTAATCACAATTGTGCTTGTTTAAAAGGGTTGAGATGACCCTCAAGTTATTTTTTATTATGCTTTGTTAATAGTACATTTGCAAAATTAAGTTCCTTATTAGAAATCTGGTAGTTGGAAATGCTAATATTTTATTCACCTAGAGAAAAGAAGCACTGTAATTAACAGGTACTGTCAATTTATATGAAATGAAAACCCTGACATTACTTGAGGTCAAAAATTCTCTAGTAGTAAATACTACTATTCAGAAGACAAAATCGATTTTAAATAAATTCTGAGATAACCTTTTATATTAATTCTTGGATTCTGAATTTCTTTCCAAAGTTCTTTGACTAATAAAAAACCTACAATAGACTACAGAGAAGCCAATATATAACATATAACATAACTATGCTCTCTTTTCAAGCCGGGTCTAAGGGCATTTAGATGTTCTTTGAGTCATAGAGAGATTCAGATTAAATTTTACAGATGTTTAGCTATGGGAAGTTTTTTGTTTCTGTTTTTAATAAAGACATGGTTTAAATTTGTGGATTAAAAGCAGGCATGTGATATGATGAGCACTGGCTGTTATATTCAACTAATGAATCATTGAACATTATATCAAAAACTAATGATGTACTAAGCTAATTGAATTTAAGTTTAAAAAAAAAAGCAGAGTTTAGTAGGCATGCAGAAAACAGTAGTTGTAAAATCCTGATATCATTTTAAGGTTTATTAACCTTGAATACACAGGATAGCAAGACACTGTAAGCATCATACAGAAACATATTTCACCATTATTTTGGTGATCATTTTTAATATTTATATTTACCACTCTATGACAAAATATTCATTGCTGCTCCTTTGCAGCAATTTTAGAGCCATAATAAAGATGACTTTTTTTATTCCTAAATGAGCATGATTAAATTTTTGTGAAAATCTTCTTCTAGCAGCCCCAAGCTTGGCGTTCTATAAGATAGTTCTTAGGTGCCTATCAGAGAGGTGACCAATACCAGAGTACTGACCACTGGCTACTCGCCAATTTGACGCTTTATTTTGGGACCTGACTAGAACCACATGCTGTGGAGGATCCTGGGACAATCGTAATTTGTAAAGCCACCTGGTATCAAGTGGAGACTGTTTTCAATTAGGTGAGACATCACAACTTAGCTGAAGACTCTCGAGAAGTTTAAACTTCATTACCTGCGGTGCTGTCAGAACACTGGCCCATGATGGAACATGGAATCGAAACTTAAATGTTACATTTGTGAGTCGACTTCAAAACATTCAGATGTTGTCAATCACCAATGATACAGTGGAGAGGACTCTGAAGTCAGAGTGTTCTAGTTTAAATTCCTGTCCCCCATTCTTTTGTGGCCTTAGGCAAGTTTCTGAACCTGTCTGAGCCTAAGTTTTCTCCCCCATGTATTAAAAAAAATAATACTGATAGGTCTTAGGCTGACCTGACATAAGGTAAGACATATGTTTAGTATGGTGGCTGGCACATAATAAGTCAAACAATGTTATTGTTATTTAAGACATACATTAGGACACTAATGGCTACAAAAGGCATTTACAAAATATAAGTCAGTGTTTCAGTCTGTCTGGTAATATGGGTGGCAGTACTCGGTGGCTTTTTTTTTTTTCAGGCAAGTAGATCCATACAAGCACACTAATACTTCAACATTTTTTAACAGGATAATAATAATCTCCAACTTTCATTTTCATCTGGAACCTTGACAATCCTAAATATTGAATGAAAACACAGAGACAAATAAAGGCATCTATGTCTCTTTAAGGATTATGGCTTAGAAGACAAGAAAACTTGGCCCACAGACAGGGTGGACACCACCTGAGGGGTGGCAGAAAAGGGCAGTGCACTGGGATTCGGGACCCCAGCTTTCAGTCTTGATCCTGTCAGCCACTTGCCACGTGACCTTGGGAAATCACTTCAGCTCTCCGCCATGGCCTCCTTGTGTGCAGAGGGAGGGCGTGACAAAGGAATGCCAAATCAGACTATGGCCATGAAGACTCAGGACAGGGCAGGGAGGCAGAACAATTCTGGACATCCCAGGAGGGCGTTAGTCATGGGACAAATTCCACTTAAGAGACAACTAATAGGAAAATTGGGCCAGGAAGACGGAAATGACCTCACACTTGCCCTTGTGCCCTGAGCATCCAGTCCAAAGAACACCTCATTTATTTTATCAACCAAAGCCAACTGGTTTGCCTGAGAAAGGTTAGTTCCTTGGCTCTGGGTTCCTTCCACCCTCAAAAGAACTGGCCTGCCCCATACGTCATGCATCTGTAGTCAAACAGGGACAGCCGTCAAAGCATCAAAATCATTTTCAAAAAGGCTTAATAAAACAAATTTAATACCCACTACCGGATCGGAAGAAACAGAAATAGCTTAGCACAAGCCCCCTCTCCTACTCCGACTCTTTTAAGTTCAATTAATGTGAATAGTTACGTAGCATTTTCCCACAAAGCACAGGGCCAGAAGCATTCAAAGTATGTGCCATAGGTACTGAAGCTGTTGACTAACACTGCTTTCTGGAATGTCTTCCTTGGTTGCATGACCTTTCCCACATTTGCCTCTGGTATTTTCACTTTTGTAAAGGGGGATGACGGCCCCAACCAGACTGGAAAGACATGCCATCTTTCCTTTAAGCCTCTCTGCTTGGGTGTGGCTAATTTCTTCACCAGCTGAAAAAAGGAATGTGAGCCAGGGCCTGAGAACCTCTTCTAAACTCTGACAATTTACTCTTTCATAGTGACCTCCATCTACTGCCCTCTTAAAGCCATAGGCTCTATCATCATTTGTGAGCTTTGTAACAGACAATTTTACAACATCTCGGATCCAGTATCTCCCATGGTCTGTCCCAGTTAACACCAACAGGCAGGGAAAGCTGGTGGGGAAGCATATCTTCCACGTGGCCCAAAGACCCTGATGTACTTAAGATTCCAAGTAACAGACCTGACTCCCACCTTTTTCTACTTTCCATGATATTAAAAACAAACAAACAAAAATTGAGAGAAATCAAAGTATAATCACAACTTGTAACATTCGTGGGAGTAGAGATACCAAATTTACTATAAAAATCTCAGTCGTAGAAATGAACAGATATTCTAAAGAAGAGAAACCTGGTTTCCACCTTTTAAAATCAAGTTTTATGTCCCCAAAGCTACATATATATTCATAGCTGGTTACGGCCCTTTTGTTGGATTTTATTTTATTATGAAGAGTGAATTTCTATAACTAGAATTATATTTTAAAAACATTTCTTAAAGTTCACTTTAAGAAAAATTAAGATCTTGTGAAATAAGTGCTGCTTGTTTGTCTGCCACTCTCTGCTATTAGCCTTTGCCTATTCTTCTTTTTGTTTTAGTGCAAGATCTACATAGGTATCTCTACAGGTGTTTGTATGAACAGGGATGTCTCATCATTTCTCATTTGTACAAGAAGGTCTTCGCTTCTATCATTTATAGACTCTCTTTATGCAGGTTTCTGCCACAAGGTTCCTACTGAGTTATAGATACTTATTTCCTAATTAGTCCACATTCATTCAATTTTTAATTTATGTATTTTTAAAACTCAGAGTAATATTTCAAAGCCGTATGATTGGGGGATAGTGAAGGAATGTATACTACAAGAGGGCTTATGTACTTTGCTGTTTTATTTTTCTTACCCAAAGATTTTCACATGTGAAATTGTTCTAATATTTGCATAAGATATTGCTTAGGTCCGAAATCAAGATCCCTACAGACTCCTACACTTGAAATGACCTGGCTGCCACCACCCACTTTGACAAGAAGACTGTGATTTATTGATTTATTTAAGATTATTTATTTATTTATTTGACAGACAGAGGGATCACAAGTAGGCAGAGAGGCAGGCGGTGAGGAGGGGGGGAAGCAGGCTCCCCGCTGAGCAAAGAGCCCAATGCGGGGCTCGATCCCAGGACCCTGAGATCATGACCTGAGCCAAAGGCAGAGGCTTTAAACCTACTGAGCCACCCAGGCACCCAGAAGACTGTGATTTAATTATCAAGGCTTCTTCACAGAGATGAATCAATGAGTTACTGGGTATTTTGACAAATCAATGATATCAGTGGATTTACCTACTCAGAAAATGCTACAAAAGTGGTCAGGAGACCATTAGTGAACATACTACCTTCAAATGAAAACTGGTAGGATTTTAAATTCAGGCCCCCTATTTTTTAAGTTGGGGGGGGCAGAAAGGAGGGGCAATGAGATTGTTTTTATCCCACTTGGACCAAAATCGAAAGTGTGAGGAGTAGTCTCTGCACATCCTTGCTCACTGCCTATGCCAGGAAGTTAGCATGCCCCAGGGACTGCCCGTTTCCCAGTCTGAGCTAGAAAGGGCAATATGTTTGCCTGCCCTAATTCTAGTTAGAACTGGAGGGAGTTTTTCAGTACACTGGAAGCGCTGTGCAACATCTCACCAGAAAGAAGCAAGTAAACCCACAGGTACGCATAGCTGGAACCCAACAGTCAGGAATGCATGCCTTGATACACAAGAGGCGTTTGCACTCCCACTGGGAATTTAGACGAAATCCCTCATTACTATTTCCTTGACATTAGGTTACGTGGCAAGCGGCCTCTAAGATGACTAAGTATATATGATTTTTAGAAGAGAAGGCATATGATTTAGCTGCCTTTCATGAAAGGATAATTAGCTTTAAGAAGTAAAAAGTCCCCTCGGTCAATATGCCTGAACTACCGTGGATTTCTAACCCATGATCCCACTTCAATTTAATAGCAAGACCTTGTCCTGACAAGAGAATAAAATGGCAGTACCTTTTCTCCATAGCCTCTATCTTTGGTCATCATTTCTCGGAGGGTCTGTAGGACCTTAATGCAGAGTTTTTCCTCATTCTCCTCTAGCAACTGTTTAGTATGCTTTATTAACCTGAAAGGGGTGGAGGGGTAAAACCACGCATTAGGTCCCTGTAATGATCTTTGAATTAAACAAACAAGCAATCACTTCACAAGTAACTTATTTTAAGTAGTCAGTTAATGAACAGATATTTATCAAAGACTCCCAGGTTAAACATGCTTCGGGGCATTCACTGTAGTGAGGATAGCCGTTTAGTATCTCAAAAGTGTCTCAACGGTGACACCCACTGGTCAGTAACAGCAAAGGGGCACCCCGGAAAGGAGTCTACATGGAAGGGGAGATGATGGGGGAAAAGAAATAGGATGGAAGTCCACTCAAACCTGTTAGTTTAGTTTATAGAGTGTGACTTCCTTCCCACTAAGGAAGGCTGGTAACATGGCTACAATATGCCACTGGTATTAAGAAACAACAAAAAACCTCATGAGGATGATCGTTGAGATGAACAAACGTTGTTCATTAACCCATAGCCTTGTTCCTTGAGGGAGCCAGGGTCCTTTGAGGGGACCAGAGGCAGAGCCCACTCTCGAGTTAACCAACCCACCTTAGGATAAAAATCAAATGGAGATTTCCAGTCATGGAACCACTTGTTTCCTGTAGATAATGTCCCAAGGCATAAACTAAGAAACTATAAAGGTGTTAGGAAAAGACTGTGGGGTCCTAGTAGGTCTGAGCTTTCTGAGGGCAGAAGGGTCACGACCCTTTTTCATCGGTATTGCAGCCCACAGTGGACACTCTGCCAGTGCTTGTGGTACGGAAGACAATCAGAGAAACTCTCACCTGAAACAAGTGTCAGGAAGTACGACCGAACCCACAGACTTACTTTAGAAAGGTCAGAACGGGACTCTAATGCATGACCTTGTACTCATCAAAGTCAAAACCAGGCCAGCATCTGCTTTTTCATGAACAAGTGCTTTGTCTGGTCAGCAGGGCTCCACAACCGACCAACCCAGAGCGAGAGGCTGCTTACTTGCAAATGAAGCCACCACTTTCGCACTTTCTCCTGGCATCTGTGTTCTCCGGGAAAAGCAGCTCAGGTCTGTGGAGCACATCCACGAGCACAGATAACTCTGCCTGGACCAGGGGCCTTAGACGGTCCTCCAGGGCCGAGACGATGTCCTGGAACGGAAGTACAGCTTTGGTGAGCAGCTCAGGCCGAGGCTGACTACAGGAGAGTGAGAACATTCACTTCTGACCTCAAAAATGACCACAACCTAGGCTAGGTTAGAGTGCCGTTAGTGCTGTCTGGTATTTATCATGAATTATTAAACATTGCCACAGGGGTATCTGAAGCCATAGGCTCCGATGTGGAGAACAAGGTAAAAACAACCCCACCAACCCTTCTATTGTGATGATCCTTACGCCACTCAAGGGATCATTCCACATATTTTAAAATACGATGCAAAAAGTACACTCGACAACGTGGAGAAACATCTACAATATGAATGTAAAAAAACGGTTAAACAATAGCATGGACTATATGATCCAATTTTTTAGAAACAACATCAGTACCTAAGGATATATACCAAATATCAACAAAACATCACTACTGGTTTTTTCTGGGTGGTAGGATTGCAGGTGATTTCAGTTTTCTTCCAGTACTTGGGAGTACAGTCAAATTATTTCCAATGAGCATGAATTATTCATATAATAAAAAGTCATACAAAAATGAGCACACGAATGAACATGCTGTATCAACATGCTAAATACATGTACCCTGATAGCATGATGGTCTTCAAATGCAAAACACATAGCTGTAGGAGAGGAAAACAGAGAGAAGTTGAAAGAGCAGCAAAACCAACACAACAAACACCATATAAAGGCAAATGGCAGAAAACAGATGAGAAATTATCTTCAAAAGATGCTAGAATCTGCTGGATGGCTTAGTGACTCAAAACCCAACTAGAAGCATTGCTGGCTAAGATAGGGGCTGAACACAGCATGGTGGATAATGTAGGAAGGCCTAGTTAATCAAGGAGATTTGCGAGGGAAAGGCCACTTAAATTGCATTCAACTTAACTGGAGACCCAAATTTCATAGGGAATGGTCAATAAAGGATTGATTTATCTGTTACCCCAAAACTAAAACTAAAACATGTGAATATTATTTATTTTTATATTTAACAAAATTTGTAATCACTCAATAATATTTAGGATGCATAAAGAATGCATGCATCAATCAAATTTTGGGGGGGAGGGGCAATTTTTCCAGCAAGAGTACACTACAATATCCCTTAATACATATTGACATTCACAGTATAGTCAAAAAGAGGGCCATTTTTGCAAAATTCTCTCAGTTTCTTCTTTGAAAGCACCCAAAGTTCTCCTCCTCCGTAGTTATTGGTCCTAACTCTGGCAAATCTTTATCTATAGCATTTGCAGAGGGTTGAAGCAGTTCAATATCATATTCATAAAACCTGCATCTTTTGCAAGGTTTGAACTTTACACTGCAATTGGTTTGCATTGTATTGTCAAATGCTTAACATTTAGCAATTGAGGAGAGACCAACAGACAAGAATGGTGAAGCAATGGGCAGGGAAAGATGCTGGTGTTAAGTGAGGGGATGTCTCAATGGGGATTAATTATATAAGTAGTCAGTCTGCAAGTGAACGTTCTTATAATAACTTCTGGTATCCTAGGCAATCTTATAACTACAGGGACTCAGACAATAAATCACTGCATAATGAGGATCCTTTCAGCCACTACTTAAGTCTTCGTAACAAGCATTAGCTAGGCTTACATATTTTATTTTATTCCCCAAGAATATGCATAATAAATCCAAGAAGAGGACAAGTGTGTTTGGCTGCAGATAATTTATTTAGTTTGAACAGGAAAAAATACTGTGCATTCAAACAATTATGAGTCTATAATATCCCTCCCCTTTAAAAATATAGTAGAGACAGGAAGCACTCTATTTGAACTAAATTATCTTAAGCCTGGGTGTGTCACAGTAAGGATGAAATTCTTCTTTGACCTAAGAATTCCTTCCTACCTCCCCAGCTCCACGGGCTCCAGCCACACTAACCTTCCTTTGGTCTTTGACTGCATCCCATTCTGTCCCATATAATGCTCCTTTCACATGCTGTTTCTCTCCCTTCCACTCCTTTCTTGAGGTAAGTCCTACATTCCTCTGATCTTGGTTCAAACGTCACTCCTCAGCAATGCCTTGGATCGCCATCCCAGCTGTGGGCAAGATGAGGTTCCTCAGCAGCCCTCCAGAGCACTACTCACTTCTCTGCAGCATTGTCCCTCTTGCCATTTTACTTTTATCCATGTGATTAGCTGACTAATGTCTATCTTCCTTCCAAAACTTGAGAATCTATGAAGGCAAAGATCGTTTGTGGTTTTGCTCACTGCTGCATCCCTACAGCCCACCATGACTGCATCCCGAGGCAGCTTCCATGACCTCACAGAGATTCATTTATCTGATAATAACTATTACAGTCCTAACAGCAAGAACAGTAACAGTAATAATCATAACAACGAGTGTCATTGATCAAGTGCGCACTACATGCCAGGCTCTATTCTAAACCGTTTACATGTACTATATTTTCCAAAAATGGCCACTGCAACATATCTTCTCTTGCACATTCTTCTTACACTGCATCACGAACATTCTTCCCATCAAATGGTGGTCTATGTCCCCTTGCCAGTGGACACTTGAGAGTGCCTTAACCAACAGAATTTGACAAAAGTGATGCTATGTGGGCCATGAAGTCATTACAGCTTTCACTGTTTCTATCTCTCTGTCTCTCTATCTCAATGCTGATCTTGAGAGCCAGCCACCATGTTGCAAGCGAGAGCCGACCACATGGGGAAACTACATGGAGATGCTTCAGCTGACAACCCCAGCTGGGGGTCCCAACATCAACGGCCAAACATGTGCAAGATTTCAAAATGAGTCCAGCCGCAGTTGCCATCTCACTGCATCTGCATCAAAACCCTGAGCAAGAAACACCTTAGTGAGCCCAGCCAACTTCTAGAACAGGAGAAGAGAAGGAAATAATGGCTGTTGTGATTTGTTCAGCAGGCACCCATCACAAGAACATGTTACCAGCCTTTCAATCCTCACATCCACCCCCTGAGGTAGGTGTCACTATTATCCTACTTCACAGATGAGAAAACCAAAACACAGAGCAAACCAGAGAAAACCAAAGGACAGAGCTTGGGAAGCAAACCTTTCCAAGGACACAGCATTTCTAAGCAATGGAGTCAGAATTTGATCCCAGGCACTGGCCAGAGATCATACAGGCCCATCTGAAGTGTCTGAGAATCTCCAACAATGGCCCATGTACTACCCCTAAGAGAATCCCTTGAGGAGCTTGCTAAAGGAAGATGTTCATGTTAAGATGTATGTTTAAGTGTTTCACGTACACCTAATACTCACTACTTTTCATAGGTGCTAAGAAAGAAAGTATAATCCAGGTAGAATTTAGGAATACTTTTATTTTCAGTTGGTTCATTCTGATAGAAAACTCTTTTCTCAGGCATTATTACACTTGTTTACCTGCTGAATCAAGAGGCTAAATATCCCAGGGTGATTTTAAAAAAAAAAAATGGAGCCCTCATGCCCTTATTCTAAGTATCCTTTTGTAATACTTAAATATCCCTTCCTGGTAAGAGAGAGTTCCCCTTCTACATAAAGAAATCTGTCAATCTGTGAATAACCTTTAAAGACCATGACTTCGGGCGCCTGGGTGGCTCAGTGGGTTAAAGTCTCTGCTTTCGGCTCAGGTCATGATCTCAGCATCCTGGGATCGAGGCCCGCATCGGGCTGTCTGCTCAGCAGGGAGCCTGCTTCCTCCTCTCCCTGTCTCTCTGCCTGCCTCTCTGCCTACTTGTAATTTCTCTCTCTGTGTCAAATAAATAAATAAAATCTTTAAAAATAAATAAATGAAATAAAGACCATGACTTCATCAGGAGCTTTTCTCTTCCCGGGTAGCTTTGCACTGTTGGTCCTACATCTATTATTGTGCTTGACTATCCACTCACACGCCGACATCTTTCTATGGCCAATCCTGGTTTTCCTCTGGCTCATGGAAGCACTGCTATGTGGGAACCACCTCAGGCCAGGTTAAGGTTCACTCCTCTCTGGGCCAGGCATTACCTGCAATCTCTCAATGATATTCCGGTAGTCTCTAGAAGCCGCCAGAACAGAGTCTCTGCGAGCTGCATTACGGGCAGTCAGCCGCCAGTTCATGGCAGTTTTCTGTACAATGTTGTGGGACTTCAGGAAGAGGTTGTTGACTTGGCTATCCAGGTCCACAGGAATAGCGATGGCTCGGCTCTTGGCTACACAGAAGAAAGATGACTTGTGAGTCTCCAACTTGTGTAGGAGATGCCCCAAAGACAGACTTAACTCCCCCATCACCCTTCAGGCAGATTTTTCCAAGCTCTAATGTGTCATTTGCGTGGCAATGAGTGTGAACACTGAGGAGCTCAAATGAACTTGAACATCCTTAGGTCAGTGATTTTCAATGTGAATTCTGGGGGGCAGTAGCTCTGAGGATTAACATGTTCTAAGGTCAAACTTTAGGCAAGTCAAAGTTAAACTTCAATGGGTTTCCTCAGTGATTGGCATCTTAAGGTCTCCCGTGTGTTCATATATTTAAAGAATCATCAAGATAGGGAGCTCATTTGGCCAACAAACTACTTTTCCAAAAATTCTCTCAGTGGTATTCTATACAACAATCTACAAAATGCCAATTTAAGCCAAACATGGTACAAAAGATGATATTTACAATAACATAAGCTAGTCTTTTCACTTAGGCTTGTGTCTTCCCCTTTAAAACTCCAGTGTAATCACGAGGAAAGGAGCAATCAAACCCGCAGTGGGGATATTCTATGGGACACCTGACCAGCACTCCTCAAGACTGTTAATGTCATAAAAAATGAGGAAAGTCTGAGGTACTTTTGCAGCCCAGAGGAGACTGCACAGGCATCACAACTAAAGGCAACGTGGGACCCTAGACTGAATCCTGGAACAGATGAAGGACATTGAGGGAAAAAGTGGTGCCAAGTCTGGAGTTTATTTCACAGCAATGGGCCAATATCAGTTTTGTAGTTTTGACAAAAATATTCTGGTGTTGCAAGATGTTGACAGCAGGGGAAACTGGGTGAGGGGCATATGGGAACTCTGTGTGTTATCCTGGCAACTCTCCTATAAGTCTAAAACTCATCCAAAATAAAAAGTGTAATTAAAGAAGGAAAATAACTAAGACCAACAATCCTTTTTTTCCATATGGAAAATCCAACAACCTCCAACAAACAATATAACTACCTATCTTTAATGCTTCATAAGACCAAAAGCAAAGAAGGTGCCATATTACCTGTATCTAACTGTAAAAACAAAGCCAGCACCCTGGAAGAAGCAATCTGAAAAGCAATTGTTTAAATCCAATAAAAACAAAACAAAACGACAACCACAAAAAAACAAAAACAAAAACAAAAACATAGTGTGGGGAAAGGAAGCATCAGCCAGCCAACAAATTTTAACAGTTTAATAAAGCAAGTGAGAAATTTGGGGGAAAAGATACGAATAATATAAAAATAAAAAGCAGGATGCACAGCGTATACTCAGCTAGAAATAATGTGCCCTGGATACCCCCTTCTGAAGATAAACCAAACCATGCAGATAGTGAACTTTGGTGTGATTTTAGTCAGGAGGAGGTATTCCCCAAGACTCACATGTCTGAATTCCGGGGTGGGGGGGGTGCTGTTTTCATAGCCCGCCACTTAAAAGACAACCCCTCCCTCTGTCTTTTCTCATCATTTTAAAGCCAATTAAAACATTTCATCTCCCTAATGAGCGTTGGGCTGGTTAGCCGGGCAACCTGCCCAAATTTTACTCAACAGCTTCAGGATGCATGATCCTACAAGGGCAGAGTACCGAGTTTTGGGGATACTGTCTCAGAGCCCTGGTTCTGTGGTATCACATCATGAACCTACAACATACACACTTTCAAAAGCCTCATCTCTTATTGCGAAATAGTGCTGTGTAGATAATAAAAAGACACCAACACCTATCACGTGAGAGTCGAGGAAATCAGGATGAGAGGACTGAAATCAGGGAAGTAACCCTAATAAACACCATGTGTAGTTGCTTGGCAGCTACTCAACAGTGCTAAGAACCACACTCACCTCTTCTGCTGCTCTGAGGGGGTCTAAACAGCTACTACAGGGTGATAACTCTTCTTAAATTTAGGCAGGAAGATGAACCCCTTGCTTAACATTTATGAAGGGGAACAGGGCCAAGGAATACAGTCTGATTAAGTCAGGGTGAAGGGAGCAGTAATTTTCAAGACTTCCTTTCAAAGCTGCCCGAGAGGTGACAAGTAAGGGGCAGGGAAGAGGGTACGGAGCACCATTTACCATCGAGAGTCAAAAGGGATCAGTGGACCATTTCTGAGAAAGGATGTTCCTTGGGGTTGGACATGTACTTTGTAGGAAGAAAGTTCCCATATAGTCAAATACACTTACTGGAGTAAACAAATTCATTTCTTGCATGAGAGGCTTCCCAGAGCCTTGAATTAGCTTGTGTGCCCTAGGACTTGCCAAGAATTGCCTCACATTGAACCACGGACTCTTATTTTCTCAAACGCTAGCTTTCTTTGGGACTTACTGGCTCTTAACTTTGGGAAATGCTGGCTTGGTAGGTGAAAGCAAGGGTTAGGAATCAAGAAGACTTCCATTCCAGTTCTGCCTCTGCAACTTCCTGCATGCAGAACTTCAGAAGAGCTAGAACGAGTGCTCAAGAACTGGCAGTCTTTATTACTGGCAGGCAATTCATTTTCATCATGTTCAATCCAAACCACATGATATCTTACCTACATCAGAGAGCACCCGAATACAGCTCTCCACAGAGGCTTTTTGGCTCGGCATTAACCAGTTGCAGTGGTAAACCCTGAACACACCTTGCAGCAGTTGCACAAAGACAGGCTGGCGAGTCTGCAAGGAAGAGAGGCCAAGAGACGGGTGGTATGACTTCTGTAGATCACTGATATGCCGATCAGAAACAGACACTGCGGGGCACCTGGGTGGCTCAGTCGGTTAAGTGTCTGCCTACAGCTCAGGTCATGATCCCAGGGTCCCGGGATCGAGTCCCACATCGGCCTCCCTGCTCCATGGAGCCTGCTTCTCCCTCTACCTCTGCCTATCTCTCTCTGTCTCTCATGAATAAATAAAAATAAGATCTTAAAAAAAAAAAAAGAAAGAAACAGACATTGCATTGAACGGTGGGTTAATGGTAATGGACCCTTTGCAAGAGTGAGAAGGGGTGACCGGTTGTCAGCAGGATTCTAGAAGTTGCCTAGCCCAAGGAGGAAAAAATCAGAAGCATTTTAAGGGCATCTACAAACTTAATGCCATCCAAGTCTGGCCAGGAGAACAAACTGTGGAATCAATGTCTGAAAACTGGTATTATTGTCCGGTTACCAACTGGCTGTATGACTTCAGGCAAATTGTCTCATGTCTCTGAACTTTAACTTCATCTAATATATAAAATAAGTGGACTGAGGCAGATTAACCCAAAGTTCTTTCCAGTCATTATTTCCTATAAGCAGAACCTCTACTTTTAACCAGCAAAAACAAACGGATGAGGGGATCTCACCAAGAATGTTTACTTATTTCTAGCAGTGTCTTTAGTGATATAAACAGAAGACAGTTCTGATGGTTAGTCGTTCTAAGTATTCATTTACTACGGATGAGTTAACGATATAGTAGGATCTATTCCTAGGACAGTACAAATTTGTATTTTTTTTTTTAAATAAGAGAACTCCAACATTAACTTCCTCAGGTTGACAGTGCTTTCTGAATGCATTTCAAAGTTATAATTATGGTCTCCATCCAAAGCTACCCAGATCAGGGCAGCCCTGACCTGCAAGGCAAACATTACTGTGTACGATGAGCTGGTTTTTAGTCTGGGGGAAGAGGACTTGCATTGTCCCCCCAAAACACAGTGGGAGTTAATATAGCAAAGAAAAAAGTATTAGAAAACTCGAGAGAGGTTCTGAGATAGAAGAAAAACAATAGAAAGTGCTGGGGCGGGGGGAAGGAACTCTATTAGAAGAAAACACAACAGGTCAATAAAAATTCAGAGCCTCTTGGGCGCCTGGGTGGCTCAGTGGGTTAAAGCCTCTGCCTTCAGCTCAGGTCATGATCTCAGCGTCCTGGGATCGAGGCCCGCATCGGGCTCTCTGCTCGGCGGGGAGCCTGCTTCCTCCTCTCCCTGTCTCTCTGCCTGCCTCTCAGCCTACTTGTGATCTCTCTCTGTGTCAAATAAATAAATAAGATCTTTAAAAAAAATAAAAAATAAAAATTCAGAACCTCTTCTATGAACAATGTCCAGGTAACTTATACGTATTAGGTGCCACATTTGTGGCAAACTGCCAAATGCTATAAATACAAAACAGAGGCCCAGAAAGGTTGAAACAAAGTACACAGAAGAACGAACAAGTGGTGGCCAAGCAGTGAGTCGATGTCAGGGTCCTCTGACGCCGACAACTTGTGCTCTTTCCACCAAGATTATCCGCAAACCGGGATCTCATTGCTTTCTTCAGGAAGTACTTTCTGTTCCTCACAGCCACCCAAGACTGCAAACCGCATTGCTAATAGAGGACAGGATTATAGAGAGCCTGAGAAATTGGCTGAGAAACCCTGATATTAAGCTCCTGAGCACCAGGGTCCCGATGAGAGAACCCATTTATGGAGAACACTTCCCACACACCAAGGGCTAAGGGCTCTTTGCCTCTCTCACTGAACCCTCACCATGACCCGAGGAAGTCAACAGTGGTATTATCATCCACCCCACTGGCTCCTATGTGCTAGAGCTGTGATGAGAACCCCACACCCAAATCAAAGAAAGAAGTATCCTTTGACTAAATTAATTCAATGGAACCAATATTTATTAGGCTCTGTTCCCATCTGACCCCTGGATAAACAAAAGATAAATAAACTGGCCAGAGCAGTGTCCAATGGAGAATCTGGGGGCATCACCTCACTTGACCTCTTGGACTAAAGAACATGGCTGCCCAATACCTACTACATAAAACCCTCCCTTTCCTTAGAACCCAAAGCCCTGCTTGTTCCTTGAATCCCGTCCTATGTGCGGGATATAGCGAAGACCTTCCTCTGGCCTCTTTTGTTGTCTTGTCTCTAATTATCTGTGCTCTGCCCAGTCCCCTCGAGTAAACCACTTCATTTTCTGGGCCACAACTTCAAGGAGCCAATGTTTACATTTGGATTCTACCACTCCACTCTCCTGAATCTCACAGATTCATTTACTTATTCAATGAGATAGCAACTACTAGATTCCGAGCAGAAAGCGAGGCACAGGAACAGAGCAGTATCACAGACAACTGTGCACCTGAGACATAGCCATGTCCTTCTTACCGTAGCTGACAGTCTAGCAGGGAAAAGCACAAGCTCCTATTCACTAAGCATCTCCTATGCACCAGGCATTATGCTAGATGTTTCATAAAACATTATCTCTAGTGCTCATAATAACCTATAAGATTGATATAACATTCCTGCTTCAAATGTAAGCAAAGAGGTTCTGCGACCAAGCTCAGTGACCAAGGCAAGTCCACAGAGCTGGTAAGGGGCAGAGTGAGGATCTGAAACCAGCTTTATCCTGCTCTAAAGCCTCCAAAATTCTATTATTCCTCCCTGGATCCCATAGTTTCAGTTGCTTCCTAGACGTTCCACTGGCAACATAAATGAAAAACAGCCAAACTCAAGTTCACCATTTCCCTTCCTCCTATGTCTGGGTTGAATGAAAAGAAGGAAACAAACAAACAAATTAAAAAAAACAAACAAGGAAGGAAGCCAGGAAGGAAGTAAAAATGTAGCTGGGGAAATGAGGCATATGCTTTTCAGCATATAAACAAAATAAAACAGGCTATGAGAGCTCCAAAAATAATATTCCCTGAAAATAAATGCTCTAGAAATTCATAACCTACCCCTTAAAAAACAAAGCTAAAACCACTTTGGACTTTGTATTCTAAGTATATATAGACACCCTGGGTTTTGCTAGGAACTTTTAACATTTATATTGAAGATTCATCTCTCTGACAATTCTGGCTTATTAGGTGGTCCAAAAATTGGCTTCAGAGTAAGGCAGTATGGAGAGAGAGGAGTGACCAAGATGGAAAACCAAAACAGAAGTTCCCATTTAATGGTTTTCCAATTAATGTGATGGATTTACTTTGACATTTTGGTTTTGCAATACTGTTTCACAATCTATAGGAGAATGGGCATTGCTGTCGTGATTGTCACTTCAAATTACAAAAGAAGCAAGTCCAATCTTAGTAACCAAAGCAGCTTCCCTTGCTGGCTCTCCGTGTAATAGTACTTGGTGAGGAGCACGTTCTGGCCTCTGGGAACTCATGTGCTTGGGATCCAACCAGTCTCTGCTCCCCACTTCCTCAAGAATATGTACAGACATCTGAAAGGCAGCCTTCTAACTCTGTGGGACTTTAGCTTAACGGCTAGCTTTTTTTTTTTTTTAAGATTTTATTTATTTATTTGACACAGAGAGAGAGAGATCACAAGTAGGCAGAGAGGAGGAAGCAGGCTCCCCACTGAGCAGGGAGCCCAATGCAGGGCTCGATCCCAGGACCCTGAGATCATGACCTGAGCCAAAGGCAGAGGCTTTAATCCACTTAGCTACCCAGGTGCCCCTAACTGCTAGCTTTTATAGTTATTTCTAACTAAACAGAAGGTTATTAATAGTCTCAAGGGAAGGTATCTTAATAAAAATTCCATAATTCAAGTTTTTGCATCAGAGAGAAGTAGGCTAAAATCAAGGTTATGACAACTAATGGCTGTGGCCCTGACTGAGCATGGTTATTAAACTTTCTGAGGCTCAGTTTACTCAGCTGAAAAATGGGAATAGTATCATCTAGCTCATAGGCTGTATTAGGCTTATATGAACTCTTTGCATGTTAATGAGCTACAGCGGTATCTAATTAATGTACCAGGGAGTATTATACTGACCAAGAATCACTCTTCCCTTGGAGAATTTACTTTCATTAGGATTATATGTCTGTAGTCCAACAAACCTGTGCCACCCATCAACCTCAGGACAGCCTCTACCTCCTCCCATGACAAGGAGGGTTAATATTTCTCTTCTGACCACTGGAGACCAAGACCAGCTTTCGTCCCGCAGCAACACTCACACAGCAGTTGACCCAGACTTAGAAAAAGAAGAATGATTTTTTCCAAGTCAATGAATGACATCAACTTCCAGATCCACAGATTCCTACCTTTGGACCTGGAAGTACAGCAGGAATCCTGATGCGGGGCGGTGATGGTGCACACCCCCAGGAGCGCCACGCACGAAGGCGTGCACACGCCCGCAGGGCCGGGCTACGCAGCCACCCCGCCGGCCGGCTGAACAACTTCTCACACTAGCCCCGCACCACGTAGGGTGAACTCCAGGCGCACGCCTGGGAGTTAGAACCGAGATCTCCAAATGCGTTTTCAAACAGCATTCATAACAGGCGAGCGCCTATCTGAAAGCTGTGTCTCTTTCTTCTTAGATTGGAGGGAGGAATCAACAAGATGGAAGGGGGAGGAAAAGGCACTTAAGGGGAAAAAAATCAACAACCAGAAGGATCATCTGGTTTAGAAAAACATCCTCAGGTGCTTCTTTAGCCAAGGGACCCCCCACAGCAGGAAAAGCATCTTGTCCGAAAGCCTTGCAGAATGGCTCATGGACAGCTGCTCACCGCCAAATCCGCGCCAACAGCCACTGCCAAAGCTCGGCCGTGAATGGCCCACGCCCGCCTTTGCCTTTCTTACCTGCAGTGTCGTGCTCTGGTCTGAGAAGGGAGAACTGAAGAAAGTGGTGACGATGCTCATGACAATTTCAGTGACGTACTTCTCCAAAATGGAGTCTGCGTGTTTCCTGTCACTGGTGTTGTTACAGGCCTGCAAGGCAATTGGACGTTTCAGACATGACACCAAGGGGGTATAGCTCAGTGGTAGAGCATTTGACTGCAGACATGACACCAAAACCTGCGGGTCAGTTGTAGGATTAAGAAATCTGTGACCACTCCTGCTGATTACCCCCTTAACAAATGAAAGGTAACGGCTTGCAGGTCGATAAGTCTCCCTCTCAGAAGTTACAGTAACAACAACAACAATAAATCATGCAGAAAGAGAAGCTGATTGACTCGGACATCACATATAGATGCACAAAATATTAAAATTGGGATGGGACCTACAGGGCCATTGCTTCGCAATTCCTAGCCATGTGTGGCAAATCTAAAACCTTTAAAAGGCAGCATAAGGCATAGTAACTACAGTTGTCTATACTTTCCCCTAAAACTAAACTGTCCTCCTGGTTGAGCCACTCATCTGTTGTCGGCCACGGTTTCCTATCCACATAATCAAGAGAATCAAATACATCAGTGAGGTCCACTGTGTGCGATGCTCTCCAAATCTACAACACTCTTTCATTCAATGAAAATGTTAATGTAGGGTTGTCAGATCACTATGTTATACAGTGGAACTGATGTCACATTGTGTCAACTATACTTCAATTTTAAAAAGTTATGGATATGCAGTGCTGTTGAAAGTAGTGGGCTGTAAATCAGAGACATGGACTCTAAGCTTTGGGGTAAGGAGAGACTTCAGATTTTACTTGCTTTCTACTTATTTTTGCTGCTTAAAATAAGAGCAGACATTTAGAGGGAAAGGTTTAGAAAATACATATTTAAAAATCAAGTTTTATTACCAAATTCATTACTCCTACAGTTTGAGACATTAACATTGCTTATCATAAAAATTTATGAAGGGCAAAAAAGAATCAAGTTTTATTGACTACCATGTTCTAAGCTTAATGCTGAGCAGTTTGTAGACAAATTCGGAGAATGAAATTAGCAACAGATTCTACATCTCTGAATAATGTAATGTAGAGGTCAACAAAGTTAAGGGCTGGTGGCTGCTTTTATAAATAAAGTTTTATTGGAACACAGCCACGCCCGCATGTTTACCTATTATCATGGCTGCTTTCAAACTACCAGGGCAGAGCTGAGTAGTTGTGACAGAGACCAGATGGCCCACCAAGCTGAATGCATTTAATATCTGGTCCTTAACAGAAAACTTTGCTCAGCCTGATTTAAAAAAAAGAAGAAGAAAAACAAACAAACGAACGAACAAAAAACAAACAAAGCAGGGGTCCCTGGGTGGCTCAGTCAGTAAAGCCTCTTACTCTTGATCTCAGGGTCATGAGTTCAAGCCCCACATTGGGCTCCACACTGGGTATAGAGTCTACTTTAAAAAAAAATTTTTTTTAAATGAAGCATAAAATAAAAATAAAACAAAACAGGCCTTTCATTCCAATCTCTAAAACCCAGATTTATGGGAATAAAAGACTAGGAGGAATTTGAGATTTAAAATATATATACATATATTAAAAATATACATTATATATAATATATATGATACCAATACATGAGTACTATTAAATAAAGTCCTTGATTAGGAAGAAAACAAGTTCTTGTAGGTTCCTTTTCTTACCCTGGTAACTGTACCGTCAAGCAGAAATCATCACAATCTAGGACTCTACAGTGCGCCTTACTTTTTAACACGTGTCCAAAATTAAGATTCATCTTACAATTACTCTCTCTTGGTTCCCAGCACCCCTCCCCTAAATCCGCCATCATAAAACTCCTAGTGAATCTATGGTGTGCCTTGTCAGGTAGTAGGTCTTGCAGCCTTAGGATTAACGTAAGCTTGGAACAAAACCACATCAAGAGTATGAAGCCCTGCTCAATAGCTGGGTCAGGAAAGCAGATGTAAAGGGAAGTGCTTTGCAGGATCCTCAACACCAGACTGAAGGAGAGAAATTCTCAAGCTCAGGAAGATGTCCTTCAAGGAGAAAGATTGTCAAGGAAAAGAAAGCTTTTAAATGTGATTTTAATATGTCTCAGATTATTATTCACAGATTAATCCATAAAGGATGAAGTGAATAGCAGAAAGAATCCATCTTCCCTGACACATGACGAGTACAATCTAGTCTCCACTAGAAGTAAAAGCTAGAAGGAAATGAGACATATGTGGGGCCAAAAGACACATCTGCCACCCTGTGCCACACATTAATAAGTTGAAATTATGCAGCTAGTTCCCTTATGCCTGCATAAGGATGTCCAGACACACAGACACACCCGTACACACATAATTCTGCTCTGCCATTCAGTTCCAGAGAGCCTTACCCTGCAAATGTCCACAAGGAAATTTTCAAACAATTTCCACATGTGATTGCTGGTGTAAATCTCCTTCATTTCCACCTCAGTATCCACATAGCAGTGATTAAGGAAGTTAATGTATGCAATTTTAACCTGAAGACAGAAACAGACTTTTCTGAAAAACCAATTTGGTATACATGGAATAAGAGAAATGCAAATCAAAACTCTGTTAGAACACTCTTTTCACCTATCAGACAAACAAGAGTCCAAAAGTCTGAGTGGACAAGGCTGTGAGAAAAACGCAATCTTGTCATTTCCTCCTTCATTAGAATCACCAGTCGTTATCATCTCATTATATTCTCATAAGCCAGTTAAACAGCCATGCAGGACAATTACAGAACACCCATACAATAAAATTTTTATGTATCTATAGAAAAGGAATGTGGAATCTCTTTATGGACTGATACAAAAAGAACAGTGTACCCAAAATGTCACCTTTTGTATTTAAAAAAAAAAAAAAGAGGGCACGGGGGAATGAAGAACATGTATTTACATTTGTTTATATGCAGAATTCTAGATGCTATACAAGAACATAATAAGTGATTTTCTGTGGGGTGGGAGGGAACAGATTAGAAGACATTTTGTAGTTTACTCCTTTATAGTCTCTGCTATTTGAACTTCTTAAAAAAATCATCTAAAAACATAATAGTATATATGTGAAACATACTACATGTACTATATATAAATATATGTATACTTAGTTTAGGATATAAACTAAGAGTATATACTTTAAACATATAAAAGCAAACTATATTCTGAATGATCCACTGTTTCTGTTGTCATTTTTGTTACCAGCCAATATATATGAAGAAGAAAATGGACAGCTTGGAAGGAGTCATTTCCAAAATCAAACAGTTATTTATTATGGGTGGTGGTATTATAGATTATTTTGATTTTCGTACTGCTTACCTGTAGTTCAATACTGTATAATTGTCATTATTTTTATAATACAAATTTTCATTTTAAAAAATAAACTGGCAGAATCGGGTATTTCGTGCCCATGAACTATATCTCAACCCATTCAATCTCATTTTGCAGACATTCATTCAAAGGGGATTAAAAAAAATCCCCTCTGCTCAACAGAGCAAATTATTAGTTACCAAGAACAGAAGCACAGCAGCAGATTCCCACGATTCTCAAGGCGACCCCGGGAAAGACTAACATCTGCCCACCGACGATCTTTATGCACAAAATCGGCATTTGAGAAAATGTCGTTTCCACTAACTGAGATCTTGCTATGACATGAGCTGCGGGTCTCAGCAATGTGAGGTCTCATGTGGGCCGGCCACAGCTCCGCACACCACGCGCAGAGGCATGGGAAAGGCTCGCTCACCTCGGGGATGCAGTCCTCGTGGGTCACAACGCGGACGATGTCATCTAGCGGGAGCAGAGAGTTGCACTTTATCTCCGTGTAGACGTTCTTGCCCTCGGTGCACACGGCCAAGAGCTCCACCAGGTGGATGTGGTACATGAGAGGGCTGTTCTCGTCCATCCGGTCCCGCTCTGACCTCATCATCTGGATCAGGGTCTGGAAAGAGGCTCTGTCGTTGTAGAACACGAGGACGTCCTCTCCCGAATTAACCAGCTATAAAAAGAACAGGGCTTGTTTATATTACAAGCTTGCGGAGGTGGGGACACCATTTAAAAATTATCTACTTGCAGATAAAGAGAGCTGTTCTGTCCGCATTTGCTTTCCAAAACCGGTCTCACCTTTATTACTAAACTCATCTAAACTTTATTCATTTCTATTAATCAGTAACTGAAAATCTGCAGCAGCAGCATTTTAATTGACAGCTACAGGTATATGACAATGACCTTAAAAAAACTATCAGGGGAAGAGAAAGTCTGCAGAACCACATTCATATATCCAGTAAATGTAGACTGCAAGCTTGCACATGGATTTCCAAACCTAATATTTGGGCTATGATTTTTCTTTTTATAAATGTTTCCCTCTTTTTTATGCTTGAAAAGTAGTTTCCCTCCTACAACTCTTTCACATACTGCCTTCTCTCTTCACAATTAACAATTATCTACTTCTCACTAAGACACGCCTTCCTCTCAATACTTGTCAAAAAATCAAGGCATTCCTACTTATAACTTGTCCCCAGGACTGTGTGTGGCTTCTCATAAATCTATTTAAGAGTAAATCAATTTCAGCACTGCAAGAAATACAGAAGATCCAAAAAGGGCTGGCACAGAAATAAAAATAAAGTCCATAATATTTGCTTAGTAACAACTCACCTCTATCAGCTTTAATTAGGTGCCAGATACCATGATCAACACTCCACATGGATTATCTAACCTCACTGTGCCTCAGTTCTGTCTGTGAAACTGAGGACAAACATCATACCTAACTCATGGTGCTGCGTCTGTAGATGAAATAAATGATTATATGTAAATTGCTTAGAACAATGACTAGGGTATGGCAGGTTTCCAATAAATGTCAGCTCTTCTTCTCACCGTCGTTTCACTGAGTTGGCAAGTCAGTTTCTCGGCGGAATACCACCGCGCCTTCATTTTATAGGAAGGCACGCCGAGGGTTGGGGAAGTCATCGGGTCACACTGCAAGTAAACTAGTAGAGCTTACATTCATACCCCAGGTCAAGTCAATTCTTTTCATTACACTACTACACTACCCTATGTTTTTTATTAGACGGGAATTATCAATCCAAGTGATAGGTGGATTTCCTTGATGTTTCATTTTTTCAACAGGTGGGAAGATTCAACTGAGTCTATTTGAAACACAGGTGTGGCAGAGGGCCTTCCTGGTCAGATAGCATCCCATGCAGCCCTGACTTCCCACAGACAACCCAGGAGGACTCTGGCCCAATTCCACTGACCAGCTTCTTCCTGTGAATCAGCAAGCAACAATTTTTCTAGCTAGGTAAGTGAAAAATTAAAGAAAATGTCATATAATCCACAGGAATGTAAGGCTGTTCTGGCTCACTGGTTTCTATCTAAATTTAATCTCTATTCTTTCTAATTTTGGTTCAAAATTCCTATTTTTTCTCCTCTCAGAAGAATGTGAGCCAAAATGCCTTAAAATAGATTCACTGCTATGAAAAATCAGATCAGACTCTCAGTTATACGTACAATTTAAGCTCACAAAGACACACCACAATTACGCTTTGTCTGTTTGTGTGGCTCCAGGACAAGTTGCCAGTTCATATAGATAACAAGAAGTTAAAAATTTGCCAGGAATACTAGATGAAGGTATAGAAATAAGCAGCTGTCACCTCAGCCATGACCATGTCTTGGCACTTTTTGATGAATTTCCCTTCTGCCTTGACGATCGTCTGCAAGAATTTTATGTACTGGACGTTTCGACCGTGAGTCTCAATGCAGTGAACAAAATGCTGGACAACCCGCTCATTGATCTCACTGCAGAGCTGGAAATTGTTCATGAAGATGTGCTGCATGGTGACCGCCTCCAGGATCTGGCACAAGAGTGAGGGCAGGAGCACAGGGAAACGGTCAAAAGGTGGACAGAGCAGAGTCCAACTGAGAAAGAGAGTCAACCAAAGCACACCGAGAGAAGCATTTAAACCCGCAGAGACCTTCCTCCTTTCTCACTCCTGCACTGCCTCCTTGTGTAAGTCGTAACAGACACACAGAAAGCTTAACAAATCACTCATCTCCAGCTCAGTGAACTACACAGGAAACCCCAGCACCCAGGTCAAGAAACGAAATGCCTCGCTACCCAATTTAACTCGTTTTGATTTCTGCAACCACAGATTAGTTTTGCCTGCTGCCGAGTTTCTTGTACTCCCTCCCGTCTGGTTTCTTTTGCTCGACAGCACATTTCCAATGCTCTCAACGTGTTGTTGCGCGTATTGGTAGTTTGTTTGTGGTCACTGCTATTGTAAATTCCATGGCGTGAATAAACCACATTGTGCTTATCTGTCCTATTGCTGATGGGCATTTGGGGGTGTATCCGGTTTTTATGGCAAGTAGTAACACTACTCTTAGCACAAATAGTGCTGCTCTGAGCATTCCTGAATGTGTCTTCTGCGCAACTTTAATATACATGCATTCTGTTGGGTTTCCACCCAAGAGTGGAATTGCTGGGTTGCAAAGTATAAATGTTTGGCTTGAGAAGGTACTTGCCCATAGATTTCAAAAGATGTTAACAATTTCCATTCTACACTAGAGTTTTTCCATACCCTAGCTGATTTACAGTGTTGTTGGTCTCTTTGGTTTTAGTCATACCTTGTTGTGCAAATCTTAGTTAATTTACACTTCTCTGATGATCACCTTGTCCCATTTACTGGCTATCTGGATTTCTTCCATGGATGATTTCATTTTAAACTTTTTTTTACCCATTTTTAAAGATTTTATTTATTTATTATTTGACAGAGAGAGAGAGAGATCACAAGAAAGCAGAGTGGCAGGCAGAGGGAGAGAGAGAAGCAGGCTCTCTGCTGAGCAGGGAGCCCGATCCAGGGCTCGATCTCAGGACTCTGGAATCATGACCTGAGCTGAAGGCAGCCGCTTAACCAACTGAGCCACCCAGGCGCCCCTTTTTTACCCATTTTTAAAAGTGGGTTCTCTTTTTCCTTATTGACTTTGAGTTGGTTATATATTCTGGATAGGAGTTCTTTATCGGACACATGCAATGCAAATGTCTTCTCCCCCTCTCTGGTTTGCCTCTGGAGGATCTTAATAATGTCATTCGGTGAATAGAAGTTTTTAAAGAAGTCTGGTTTATTGATACGTTCCTTTATAATTAGTGCTGTCTGTACACTGTGTAAGAAAACTTCACTTTCCACTAGGTCATCAAGATATTTTCATGTTATCTATTAGAAGATTTATTTTCTATTTTTTACCCAGTTAAGTTGTATGTTTGGTGTGAGGTAGGGGGCTTTAAACTTTTTATCTTTTGTCTTTACTTTCCCCATACATAACAAAGAGGAAGTATTACCCCTCAACCTTTCAGTCCTTCTCCTCCAAAGCTCTAGGGGTACCAATGAGTGAGTGTGTGAGTGTGAGTGTATTTACAAGGATGTTCTTTGTAGAATTATTTACAAAGTCAAGAATTAGACATTGCCTCAATGGCCACTAATATGAGAATGATTTTTAAAAAGCTATAGCCATACTATGGAACTCCATGTAGCCATCACAACTTCTCATCAAAAATGCAAAAAATTTATGTATCTATGACTTGCAAAGACAGCCATAATGTATTAAGTGAAAAAAGCAAAATGTAAAATAGAGTACATCACCATTTTTCTTTAAAAAACTGTATAATACATACTTTCAAAACATATCTCACAAACTAAAACATAACACAGTTATTATATGAATACACTATGTATTTGTATGTATCTAATGTATTATATTATGTACATAGAAAACTTTATGCATGACCTCAGGAGGCTGTGGCTGGAGAGTGAGAATCAGCAACTCTCTAGGGTTAAAATTTGATGTAATAAAGAACATTAAGAAAAAATATATCTTACCTTGCCCTATCACCTCCTCCTTTCTTTCCCTGCCTTCTCCCCTAAAAAGATGGGGAGTGTTTATGTCCTCCTGAGAGTTGGTCCAAATGTTCCCCTTGGAATGAACGTTGCATTATAACAAGTCCCCGTGGTCACAACAGCAGAAGAACAAGCTATTCCCTCTCACTGCTTCCTGTCCTCCCCTCAGAGATTTCCAGACAGGCCTGAAGTCTTACCCCTGGGTTGAGAAACAGGTTTATGTGTTTGTGTAGCAAGGCTTGATTCTGCTGGTTGCCCGCACAGAAATTCTGCAGGAATTCGTGAGCCAGCCTCATTATCTCCTGCATCTTGGTATCTTCGGCCTGTGTGGAAGGAGGGAGATGAAAAGTAGGTTGAAAACAGGGCTATGCTGTGGACAAGAGGTCAACAGAAGACAACACCTATCTCTCAGCCAGGGGACCCAGTTCTACGACACGCCCATCCCCTGTCGATTGGGATTCTGCTGGTGCTTGCTAAGGGCCTACTGTGTGAAAATGTGGTGGTGCTGCATTGCTGACACTACAAAGAAGCCAGTAACTTATTCAACTGTCCTATATTCTCTTCCACTAGCTGTGGGCAGATACAAAAAGAATTTATTTGGGAAAAGTGCAATCCAGAGTGGAAACTGAGAGAAAGCCTCCGGATTCCACTTCCAGCAATGCCCCAAATTTCTGAGCCCCACCCCATTCCTGAGAGCAGAGTGACAGCACAGCAACAGCTGACTACATCACTGGTGGGGAGCCCACACCACCCCAGCTCTTGGGCTCACCCTGTTTAACCGGCCTAATGTAAGCATGCATTAGAGCTCTTGGCACGAGAGAATATGTCAGAGTAGAAATCTCTCTAGATTAAAATTTGGGCAAATATACCTGCCGTAAGCCTTTCCTTGTCACCCTAGCCTCAGCATTTAACCCAAGAGTTAGTTTTCCCATCTGCAAAATAGGGATAATACCTGCCCCAGGTACTTCACACAGCTGATTATGTGCTTCTCATTTCCTACAGTAAAAACCTACACTCAGTGTTTTTTAAGCATTAGATGCCCCATGATAAGACAACTGATTAAACCCTACTGCCATTCTGCCCAATTCTAAACAAACCAACCTTTAATATGGTAACAATGAAAGAGAATGAAATGGAATCATCCCTCCTATTCGTTTGCCAACGGTAACCTCCCTAAGTCCTCGCACTTATATCACCTCTTTTCAGAGGCCGGAGAGCCTAGCAGGCAGTAAGGCAGGTCCTAAAACCTGACTGCTTTGTGCTTATGCCAAATCTACCCCTCACTGGCCATGTGACATCGCGCAATGTGCTTCAGTGTTCAGGGTCTCCGTCTCCTCAGCTGCAAAATGGAGGTACTAAAAATGCACACTTCATATGGTTGTCATGAAGATTAAGTGACAAAAATCCATGTCAGGTGCTTAGATAATTGTCACACAATCAACGTTAGCTACTGGTTCTGGTCTAGACCAAGGGTTCAGACAGATACTCTAGGCTTTGTGGGTCAAAAGCAAAAGAGAGGACATTATGCAGTTACCACTAAGTATGTAACTATTTAAAAATGGAACAATCATTCTTAGCTAATATGCTGTATAAAAACAGGTGGTGGGCTGGATTTGGTTCATGTCTGCAGTTTGCTCCCCCTGGTCTAGCTAATAATCCTGGCAGAAAACAGGACACATCCGTCAGAACAACTGACAGAAGGAATCTGAGCTACCAGCTTTAACAATCAAAAACAGGCAAGGTAAAGAGGACATGAACAGCGAATCCCCACACATGTGGACATGACGCTTGTCTCCCATTAACAGAGAAAGTGGCACGCCTTCCAGCTCTAAGGAATCAGAGGCCTTGGGACAGAGAGACACTGCTGATTGGCAGCCGTAATCTCAATCAGTCCTGCACTCCTCCACTTCCGCTAAAAGGGGGATCTGCCAGGGCTCACAGAAACTAAAGACCTCATCATTTGAAATGGATTTTTACAAGGCAGGGAAGCTCTAAAGTCATCACATGACAAGAGTGTATCTGTAGGAACTCCCACTGTTCTCCCACACTGCAATGTCTGCACTCATGCCGCAAGACACACACACGCAACGTTCTGCCACCAATTCCAACCACATCGGGTCACCTGTTTGTTAGGTTAACGCTACTCCACGAAGGATGTCTTTAAGGAAACTGAGGATATTATGCGGCAAAGATAAGGCCAGCAAACTACCTCCTCACACTCTTTATACATAGCAAGGTTAATCAGCGTGCTGGTTCTAGTCTAAATGTCAGTCGGATTTGGATGACATGCACACTTGTACTAATTTCAAGTTAGTTAAGTTCCTGACCCATTGGAGGGATTACGCTTATACTTTGTGGCTACTGAAAGGCTTGACCAGCCTGAATCCCATGGTCCCCGTGACTGTGGTGGTGGCCTCTGCCAAGAAGTTCCTTGAGCACAGAGCAGCAGGTACAGCAAACAAGACCTGGGCGCCACAACCGAGCAGGGCTGACTGTCATGTTGCTGGGCCATGGAGGGAACATATCGAAGCTCTGGCGACAGCCTTCTCATCTAAAGCAGGGCTACTGAAAGTATGATCTGTCTCGGGTGCTGTCTTAAGGATGAAATGAACGAGTGAACAAAATGACCCAGTGCAGTGCCTGGCCCCTGGCAAGCACAACCAGTAAGCCTTCTTCAGGCAACCCTATACCAGCAAGCTTCTCTGGCAGTCACCGGTAAACTCAGGAGGCAGAAGTCTACGCCCTGGGACTCTAAACTTCCCCAAGTCTCAGTCTCATCTGTCAAGTGGGAACACCATGACAACTGCACTGGATTTTGGAAGCAAATGGACACTTTTGCAAATGCCCAGTCAGGCTACACAGGGCCAAGCACTATTTACCCTACTTTCCTAAATCCTACCACTGTCAATGAGAAATGCTGGCATGAAAGAACGGGACAGAGAGTGTAACTTTTAATGGCAGAAAAGAGGACTTAGAGCAAAGTATATGGTAGATCCAAATACTTGGCCAGATGTCAGCACACTACTAAGGACCTCCAAAGTAGGCAAGCCCCCAGGTGCCCACATGCATTTAGTAACTTGTAGGGCTTAAATTGCCTGAAGGGCATTCGCAGAGCACGCTAGAGAGCACAAGCCCATGTGCAGATAGAGCTCCGTCCAGCCAACCTTTGCATCCAGCGTGGCGTGGGAGCAAGGTGAGAGTCAATGGACTCCTGCTTAGAATCTTAAAACTAGAGGCAGGTTACGGGTGATTTCATTTTATGATGCTGTTTGTTTCATACAAGTGACCTACAAGTGCCTCATACTCAGCTCATCTCATCAGCTTCATGTCTTCACCAGCAATACCAAATGTGAAGGGCTGAGGAAAACTCGGAGACACGCCGCCCTCTGGGGAGGAGGACTAGCTCACCTTCTCGTAGGGGATCTGCAGCAGCTCCAGCACCACGGCATGCGCGCCCATGTTCCGGAGAAGACGCTGCTGCTGCTTCCTGCTCTTCCTCACAGACGCGCTCTCCTGAACACAGAGTTTGCTGAGGCGGATCAGAATCTGTCCGAGAGAAAGACTCCAAGTTTGTACCTCTGACCAACCTCTCAGCTCTGAGCTCCAACGTACAGCACAGCGACAACAGGCAATAAGGGAGTATGTACGTGTGAAATTTGCCGAAGCAAATCCCAAGTGTTCTTACTCCCCTCAAAAGAGTTTGCTCTGTGAGGTGATGCATGTGTTAATTGACTTGATTGTGGTCATAATCTCACAGAGTATTATTGCATGTCATGTTTTAGTGAGATTACAATTTTTTTTTTTTGGTCAATTATACCTCAATAAAACCAGATGAAATTTTTTTTGAAAAAAATGAAAGAAATTAACCTCTGAAAACTAGAAAGCACAAGTGAGAAAAAAACCATAGGCACTGGTTGTGGGCAGGGAGGCAGAAGTGATCACAGCATATTAAAACACCCAAAACGAGGGAGATCGTGCTCTAATATGTAGTATTGCTGTTAATCGCATTAAACCGAATCTCCACATGGCTAAGAACATGCCCTTCCAGAGTACGCAGTGGATTAGGGCTTCAACCCACAGTGGGATAGTTTCAGGAAGATCTCCTAAAATGGTGAGACTCAGCATCATTGCCAGGGACTTGAGAAGAGTCTACTCTGGGAATAAAAAACCCACAAAGCTCCCAACTTCCCAACTTTGAGTCACCTTACGCAAAGATCTCTAAAGAACTAGAGCCTTCACTGGTGGACACTATGTGCCAGCCACTGAGATAGAGCCTTGACAATTATACCCATTAATCCTTTTGTCAATTACCAACCTTCAGAAACATATATAAGTGCTAGCTGCACCGATCAAGAGTAAGAAAATACAGGATAAGTAAAAAAAAAAGGGGCAGAGGATGATTCAAACCAAGATCTGACCCTAAAACCCATGTATGAAACCTCTGCGAGCTTCTTTCCTCCTGTGAAACCTTACAGGAAGAAAAAAGCTGAAGTATTTGCACCTTCAACTTGACTATCTCAAACTGTAGCTCCTAGGAGAGAAAAGAAGGAAAGAAGGCAGGAGGGCCACTTACCTCTTTTACCACCCTGTAGTTGTAGCTGCTGGTGCTCTCGTGCTTTTGTGACTTGTTATTCCCCTCCTAGGGACCAAAATAAACGTAAGTGTGGTTTGTTCGGCCCTTGGGCAATAGTCTGTTCGTTCGGGTTGGCATCCGCATTTAGGAAGCAATGAGAGTTGGGCAGTTTTCCTATCGTCATGCCGGGTTTCAGCCCGACTCATTCTGATTGACATGATTTCACTGATGTGGGAGAGGATGGGGGGGCAGCCTACTGAGAACAGGTTCTTTCCCGTCTGCAAGGGAAATCTGGAGCTCATCCACTCGGCAACAAGGTCTACTCCCCACGGTCCAAGGTAACACGGAAGAAGTAGCTAAACTTCCATTTTGCAGCTTATTTCCTAGGAGAATGGCTGTTACTTCGGCTACTTAACAAGCTGATCTCTTGAGAATAAGGCTCAACCCACAACCTGCACTTTTTCCTAAAACCACAGGAAGATATCCTCTTGTTTGAGGAGCCCATCCGCCTACTCTGATGGCATGAGCTGTGTTTCACCCACCTCTGTTTTCTTATGTTCATTTTCACCAGAGGCACCGTCCATGGCCTCATCAGGGCCCTGCCCTTTGTACACCCAGAGCTCCGACTTTTCCACGATGGATCTCAGCTGATCCAAGTCCTGTTTGATCTGTTTGTAGTTGTCGACATCTTGGCTGGTAACAAGTAGCTGGACCTGACCAAATGCAATGTGTCAGTGGCGACAACAGCCTCTCAGAAAGTCACTTAGAAAGCAACAACACACACACACACACACACACACACACACACACACGAATGGCAACCCCAGCTACCTGTTTGAAGGCCTGCAGGACCTCCTGCCTCTGACTGAAGTGCCGGAAGAGGAGCTGCAGGGCCCCCGACACCAGGGGCGGGTAGTCGTGCATCGTCAAATGCAGCAAGACTCGGAGGAAGGTTCTGCCGCCGTGGTCATCCAAGTCCAGGGGGGTGTTCTCCTCACTAAAGGAGCACGTGGAGGGGGAAAGGCCAGATGAGCCACAGGCGCCCTTCTCTCACGCACTCAGACCCAGACACACCACCAGTCAGCATTCTCACCCTACAGTCAGCCTCGGGGGACTTGAGTTTTAAACAAGCTCCCGTAACAAAGCAATCTTGCTTTAACCTCCACTACACTGTAAGGTGAGGGGACAAGGAAGATCTCACCACTGTCCGATTTTAAACCAAAGTCCCTACATTCCCACAGTGACAGGACCTGGCTTTTTTATCCAGATTCCCAACCCAGCTTGAGTGTTTTTCTGCTGGGTCTCATCTATGGATGGGGGATGGCACACAGTTCTGTTTCTCCTAAATCAGGCATTTATTTTTTATGGAAGATGATGTAATTCAGTGCCTACCGAAGGACTAGTTGCGCTTACTTCCACTTTACAGCTAACTGATGCCGTAGTCTATACCAGGTCCCCTGATCATGCTGTGGCAGCGTCAAGTTTCCATAAAAGTGCCCCAGTGATTACTCCCATGCTCTGAACTTCTCAAGTCACAAACTGGTAGCAAGCAGTCTGCAGACCCCACTTTGAGGCATGTTGCCATGAACCATGATGATGCAGTGTGCTTCAAACTAAGGTTCATTAGCAAACTGTCGGGGGTTATCTCAGTATCTATTATAACTGTGTGTTATTTACATAATTAAAAAATTAATAAGCATGTCCTAGATCAGACGGCAGAGTGCCACGTACCTGAGCACTGCCACTCCATTGCTGTGTCAGTGGCCAGCTACATTGTGTTACCATCATATGAATGCCAANCATTTACATAATTAAAAAATTAATAAGCATGTCCTAGATCAGACGGCAGAGTGCCACGTACTGCCACTCCATTGCTGTGTCAGTGGCCAGCTACATTGTGTTACCATCATATGAATGCCAAAGGGCAAGACCTCCATGCTTGCAGGTTTGCAAGAAAAGCAGAGGGGATTTCACAGGACAATACTCTGTTCATGCTATGTGCTCCAAAAAGGTGTGACGACAGTGTCACTGCTGTGCAATAGTAGAAAATGATGGGGAAGNGAGGGGATTTCACAGGACAATACTCTGTTCATGCTACGTGCTCCAAAAAGGTGTGACGACAGTGTCACTGCTGTGCAATAGTAGAAAATGATGGGGAAGTTGAGATATTCCAAGAGCACAAGGGAGTGTCATCATTATGAACTCAACATCCTCTGTGTTCTAGAAAAACATCTTTTATCAGAGTAAATAATATTGCTACTTCAAATTTCACAGATTTGACAGTAAGTGCTAGGGTAGACTGCTAAAATTGGTGGCCCCCAACAAAAGAGGCCTTCCTGGTATAGACACCCTTACGAAGGTCCCCCTCCACTGACACTGGGATTTGCTTTGACCAACAGGTGTTAGCAACGCGATATAAGCAGAGGCTTGATTCGTGTTGTACGCTGTTGGCCTATCCTGTCAGGATCTTTGCACTTGGAGCCAGTCACCATGCTACAAAGAAGCCTAAGACAGTCACGCGTAGAGAGAGAGGAAAGGAGGGAGAAAGAGAGGTACCAGCCTTACAGATATTCCTACCAAGGAGCCAAAAATGTGAGTCAAGAAGCCTGCTTGTGCCAGCCCCAATTACCAGTCCCAATCGACTCAACAGTGACCAGCAGATGAGCCATCCAGCTGAGCCCCAGTCAAGCCACTTAAATGTGAGAGGCAAAAAAAAAGATTATTTTTTCAATCCACTAAGTATCTGGAGTAGTTAGTTACCCAGCAATAAATAACTGAACTGAGTATGTGTATGAATAGAACTATGTGGGGGACACCTGGGTGGCTCCATCAGTTAAGCATCTGCCTTTGGCTCAGATCAGATCCCAGGGTCCTGGAATCAAGCCCCACATCAGGCTCCCTGCTCCGCGGGGAGTCTGCTTCTCCCTCTCCCTCTGTCCCTCCCCCTGCTCGTGCTCTCTCTCTCTCTCTCAAATAGATAAAATCTTTTTATTTATTTCAAATAGATAAAATCTTAAAGAAAAAGAAAAAGGGACTATGTGCATAGGGTATTTATATGAGCTTGCAGCTGTTCGAGTCTCGTAGGTATTTGAGTCTCATAATAATGTCTTAAGTCAACATTGGGAATCTGATCTTTTAAAAAGGGAATCATACATTCATCTAATGTTAGGGACAATGTGTGTTTCTGCTGTTGTTGCACGGACAAAAATGGTAATCCACCAGCAGCAGAAACACATGATCTTGCTAACCTCACTTTGTTTTCAATCCTTTCTTTCTTTCAATCCTATTTTGCATCATTAAAAAAAAATCTTTTAATATGTGTATTTGTGGAAACCTACTTACATTCCTTCTATCATAGGCAGGAAACACATGAACACACACACACACACACACACACACACACACACACACACACGAGCCAACTAATATCATTCTGATGTGAGAACTAAGGGTTGCAAAGAGAGCCATAAAATAACCTAAACCCAAACACTAATTGTTTCCTAGAAAAATGAAAGAAAACCCTTTACACAAAAGGAGGCTTCCCACTCTCAGAACCACCTACAAAACTGAACACTGAAAATTTACTTTCCTTCCTCCAAAGATGCCTTCGGCTTGCTCTTCAATGTGTTCAAAGTCAAGAGTACCTGAAAGAGAACGTAGCTTCAGATGTAGAAAGGTCTAAAAAACAGGCTGATGAACTTTCCCAAAAATGGCCTTGTCCCACCTCTGGGTTAACCTCAAGTCTCCAGAATCTCATCTGGTAAAGCTGTGGAGCCAAGTCAACCCAGATCACACTGTCCAGTAGCTCTGGCGTGCACTGCTCCACATTCCTGCCAGTTTTAACCCACTCACGATTCCCTTAGTAGAGCAAACTGATGACCTCATGCCAAGGAAGCTCAGGCCTTGACAGGTGTGATTATGTGTACCACTACCACCCTCCCCATACCCTTCATCACTAATTCCTGGTCAGGGGAAAACTTCCATCATGAGTAAAAGTTGCTAGTGGACAAAACATTTTCTTAGAGGGTTTTGTTTAGTTTTATTGGCATTTCATATAACCACAACATTACAACCCTCAGCTGTCTTATGACAAAGACACTCCAAGATGGAAGGAAATAAGACCTAACCCAGAAGAGATCAAAACTCTTTCAATTATTCTTCTGCTCAAAAAGGGTAACTCCCAGGATTTTGTTCTCAATTACAATAATCTTCGAAATACTCATATTTTACCCTTCCTGTAGAATGTACTGTTGGAATCCCCAGTTTTTATTAGACTCACACCCTATTCCATGGCTGAAATCCCATTGTGGAATCACTAACCTGGTACGTTACTTGGCCCTTCTTGGCTGCTGTTTCCGGAGGATGTTTCCGAAGTCTGGGAATTGCTTTCATCAAACTCTCGCTTAAATATACACAGGAGGCAGGAGATCCTATAATCCAACCTCACATTCAAAATAAACTAAAGATTCAAGTGGAAATGGAAACAGATTGGTTACATTAGCATGCCACCTGTAACACTTTGCCAAGCCACTGCACTCTGGCTGGGCCTGGTATCTGTTGCATCAATTACCTTAAGCACTAAGTGAGCCAAATATTTGGCTTATATTTCAACAATTACTTTAACAACAGACTTTCATGGGGTATATCAAACCTATCCACAGCACCTTAGCTTCTAGTGCAAACTTCAACATCCAGACAATTAACTTAATAATTGGAACAATAAATCACTCACTCCCTACTCCATCCTCTATAAAACATTACTTCAGCAAGTAGTAAATGCCAAGTCTGGGCCCTGAGAAGGGTGAAGTTGGCTGTTTTAATTTAAAAGAACTAACAGACAAAAATATGTTTTTACTACTAGAAATTACTTTGGTCTGTATTTTTCATTTCACATGGTTTCCTTAGATTTATATACAACCCTTGGTTTCCCTCTTCATTCACTTCCTACATTCCTTTGCCCTCTACTCTGAAGCAAGGTTACCTTTTCCCTGATTATTGCTAGAGCCAAAAAAAAAAAAAATCAACCACTTGGCGTTATTTGAGGACCTTACTAATATTCTCCCTTCCATTCTCTACTCATCTCTGCCTTGCCCTCTCGGTGACCTTACCCACTCCCAGGGCAGTCACCTCTCCCAGACTGAGACACTACCTTGGCTTTCCTTCCAAGATGCTGGTCATTGTTTCCTACTGACTACTGGACATCCCGTTTGGGATCTTCCCATAGTCTCAAACTCAGTATTGTACAAAACAATGTCACTCCTGCCCGGCCTCTCTCATCCTCAGTCAACCTCAGGAACATCAACTCTTTCTCTCCTGATACACACAACTAATCAGAAACAAAGTCCTCTTGGTTCCGCCTCCACCACTTCTCCTGGGTCTCTCCTGACTATTACTTGCCCCTGCTCACATCCTCCTTCTCTCCTGCCTTGCCATCACCAGATCCACCTCCTACAGGTGTTTATTCTTATGTCAGTCCCCTGTATAAAAATCTTCAAAGGCTCACTACAGAATAAGGTCCTAACATTTTAGGCACCCAGAGCTCTCTAGAACCTGGCCTGGTCCTTCTTTCTGATCTCATTTCTGACAACTTCTGTTCCACATACTCCAGGTCTCTGCCCAAGGGGAGATGCTACTGGCCCATGTGATGTCGTGCCCTTATTCAACCTGCTCCAAGTTCAAGGGGACTTGACAATGTCCCCTTGTTTCTATACTATAAATCTTGTCCAGGCCTAGAAGTACAGATGAAATCCTACCTCCTCTGCTGCTTACTAAATGAGATCACATGACCCATGCCTGTATCCTAGGAAAACACTTTTCTCAACGTTTTATTTCCTTATTTTCCTATTAGACTATAAGTCTCTTGTGGATATAGTCTCTGTCCTAATCATCTGTGCATTCCTCCTAGTGCCCCAAGTGCCGTGCATATGGTGGGGGCTCAGCAAGTATTTGCTCAAACAATGACTCCACCGACCAACAGTTCTCAGATGACGTCAGTGAGAGGACCTCAAGTGTAATCAAGGTTTATGCTACATCGCTGCTGATACACAGTCACAACGCTAATATACTTGGGACGCATAAGCCATAGCCTAAGAAGTCCTTCTCAACTTTTGGTCAGGCAAAAATGCAATGATGTTTCTTTTGAGTCATTCTCTACGGCCTTAACTATTTGAGGACTCTCATGAATGCTTTCAAACTATTGATAAAATGTGATTTCAGATTCAAGATACAAATTCTTAAATCTATAAACATTGAAATCACCTACTGCATGTTTTGGGGTTGGCATTAGGCAGCATGAAATAAAAGAAAAAAGTGGTAACGGTATTCTTTTCATTAAGGAGCAAATGATTTTGTTGATGAATGAAAATGACCTACAAGCAGAAAGGGGGAAAACACAGGAGAGTTCTCATACCTAAGATCAATCTCTGTCTCCAGCAGACTGGCTCCCATACCTCCTTTTGCCCCTGCAAGGTCTTCACTCCTACAGTTGCCCTCTCTCTCCTATGTCAACAGCTTGTCTCTCTCTACTGACCATTCCATTCTGCATACAAACTTGCTATAAACTCCTAACTTAGAAAAACACTAAAACGAAAACTTCCTGAGGCCAACAATCACTCTTCAGGCACCTCCCCATTTCTTTGTGCATTTTGTAGCAAATCCGCTCAAGACAGTTGCTTGTTCTTACTCCCCCTAATTCACCTTCTCCTGTTCCCTCGTGAACACAACCGATTCCAAAACCTGCCAAGTGTACTTCCACCTTAGGGTCTTCTCACTGCTATTCCTTTTGCCTCAGAGATTTTTCCTAGATACCACAAGCTAGCTTCCTCACTTCATTCGGGTCTCTGATCACGTCACCTGACTAGAGAGGCCTTGTCTGACAACCCCATCAAAAACAGTATCCCTGATCCCTACCCCCTGGTGGCCTCCAAACCATCCTGACCCTCCTTTAGATTTTAGCATCTTTAGCACTTACCATGATCTGACACGGTACACCTGTTGCTTCACATGCCTATGACTCCTACCAAAATGAAGGCTCTTTAGAAGCAGGAATTGAATCTATGCTGTTCAGTGTTGGATCTCCGATGCTTAAAAGTACTTGGCACAGAATCAGTTTCAATAAATACGTGTCGAATAAATGAATGAAAAGGGAAGGCAGGGAGGGAGGTAAGTGTTGCCAAGTTAATGGAACCTTAAACAGTTACGAACAATAAGCAAGGAATCCAGCTTTATGTAGAAGCCTAACTAAGTGAATTAGCTTGAGTGGTGAAGACATAGAAGCCAAGGATTATGAAAACCTAAGGTAACTATAGGAAATTCCGTTATGGCTGGAGGGATCAGGGCACTTTGGGGAGGGGTATGAGATGATAATAGAAGGATGAAGACAGCTGGTTCATAAATGGCACTTAACAACGAGCTAAGAATTTATCTCCATTCTCTATCCAGAAAGCCTAGGGCTTTATAAAAGTAGGGACATGATCCTGATGGTAGCCCTATGAGCACACTCCCCTCCGCCTCTGGCTGACGGCTACCTGGAGTATTTCGATGATCTTCAGCTTGGTGTCCATGACCATGATGTCCTCTTTCTCTGGCTCTGCCTGCTTCACGTTGCCCTCAGGGGCAGCAGCCATGGGAGTCATGGGTAAAAAGCCTCCTCCCCGGAGCACCACCTGGGTCATCAGCTCTCCAACCCCATGGATGGACCGCATTACGTTACTGCCTAGGAAAGGCCAGGACAGACCTCGGTCACGACAACACTCCAGGAGAGTGCTCAGGAGCTTGGCAGGGGCACAGGCTCAAGACATAGTATTTAACATGTCTCTGTTCTGACATATTCTCAGGACCCTAGGAACCGGAAAAGGTTAAGACCCATCAAAAATTTGGGGATTCGGGAGTAGCAGAAAACACATGGGCTTTGAAATCCCCAAAGGGGCATTTTTGTGTATTAATTCACCTGCCAAATTTTACTGGTCACCTAGCACACATTTGTTGCTATGTAGAAAATTAGGGGTATAGGAGTTAACAAGGCACAAATCGGGTGTTGCTACTAACACTGATCTTGAGTACACTGGATTAACCTCTGAGGCTCAGCTCCTTCATCTCTAAAATGAGAATAAAAGAGCTCAGAGGATGAGATGGTGAAAAACACATGAAATAACTGAACACAGGACCTCACAGAGAGCGGGAGGTAAGGAGATGTACTTTTTCTCTTCTAGTTGTGGAGAAAAGTTTGACAATTATCCATACATGAGTACCTAGTACGTGCCCACTCTGGCCCTAAAACAGAGGGAAAAAATACACATACAAAGGCAGACTATCCTCTTCACAAATTGGAAATGTGAGTTCGGATTTTATTTCATCATATGCTGCTATCATCATTAAATGCCTCACAACACATCATATATGAGGGTAAGATGTGTTCTTCAGAGATAAGCATTCAATTTGTTAGATAACTTTCAAATGGTGTGGCAAAATAGACACACAGACTCATCTATAAATCTAAAGGAAATTGAGCAAAATGTGAATAATCAAGGACCCAAAGTTGTGGATCTACAGGTGTCAGCTGTGCTATTCTTTCAGATTTGATTTTTGTTTGAAAACATCCATAAGGGGGGTACCTGGGTGGCTCAGTAGGTGAAGCATCTACCCTTGGCTCAGGTCATGATCCTGGGATCGAGACCCGCGTGGGGTTCTCCCTCTGTCTGCTACTCGCCACCCCCGCCCCCCGTTTGTGTGTGCTCTCTTTCTGCTCTCGTTCTTTCAAATAAATGAAATTAAATTTAAATTTAAACAAAATAAAATGGAAATGTCCATAATGAAAAATCCAGAAGAAAAGAACAAGGAAAGGACAGGACCTCACAGGGAAACACATGACAAGAGTTATAAGGGGAGAGGCTGGCAGGACGTGTTCCGGGCATGTGGGTGCCAGCAAACCCCACTCCTCTACTTTGCTGCAACATTCTTACCTTTATTCTCTTCTCCCTTTGCCATCTTGCTTATGGGGAAGATGGTCGCCACGTGCACGCAGTCCAGTATGGCAAGGAGGATTTTGGTTAATCGTAGAAGGTCAGAGAAGTTGTAGAAACCAAAGTAAATGAGATTCCTAGCTAAATTTACAACCTGGTATATTAAAACAAAAGAGAGAGAGAGAGAGATGGTATTTAATAAACTGTACTCTTCAGTTTTATGTTCACTAGCTGATAAAGGACTCATTCTGACCCTCGTTATGGTAAGAGAAGGCACACAGAATTCTTGCCATTTCTGATCAAATTTCATTTTGTTTCATAAGGAGAAAAAATAAGAAACAAAAAACTGCCAAGCGCCTGAACTGTTTCAATAATAACCTAATCATGTGTCCGTGCAGCTTCCCAGCGATAACACAGGACCAGCCACCTTACAGCCAAAGAGAACCCAGGTAACAACACCGCAATCCTCAGAAGCAGAACTCCTCACAAGGAGAGCTGGTCTCAAAGAGAAACATTTTAACTCAAAGGTAACAAGGATTTATGTACCTCAAATGATTAATCTGTGACAGATTCCAAGCATAATCTGTTTCTTTCCTGTAGTTAAGATTTTATTTATTTATTTGACAGAGAGAGACACAGCAGGAGAGGGAACACAAGCAGGGGGAGTGGGAGAGGGAGAAGCAGGCTCCCCAGGGAGCAGGGAGCCCAGTGCAGGGCTCGATCCCGGGACTCTGGGATCATGACCTGAGCTGAAGGCAGACACCCAACCAACTGGGCCACCCAGGCGCCCCCTTCCTGCAGTCTTTAATATAATGTACAGAGTATACCTAATATACTATCATTTCACATGAAGCAATTCGCCCTGAGTATTTCTAAGAACTTAACTACCATCAAGCCAATGACTGGTTAACAGTTCTATTTTATTGTGGAATAAAATTAGGCTGAATTCCTTTTTATTACCAAACCAGAGTCTCATGATAGAAATCACCACATGCTAAAATATTTTCTATTTACCCGATAGAAAAATGACCAAGGAAAACAGATAAAACACATAGATCATTTCATCATGAGTTACCTCAAAGGTAAGCTTATTTTTCTCCTTATCAGAGAAAGGAAACCTCTGACAAACCACATCTCTTAAATACTCCTCCACAAATTCCATGGTTTGTGCAAACCTCTCCTTAATTTCATCTTTGGAAGTTCCACTACTATCATAGCTAAAAGAAAAGGAGAAAGAAAAGGAAATCAAATTTCAAGATCTTTGCATTTAGGCCTTCCCCAGATGCTCTGGCCACAAAGCCAAGAAGCCCTCCCCAACACCTCGTATCCCACCCTCTGACCCTATTTTATTTTTTCCTCCTTAGCACCTATCATCAAGATATGGTACCATTTATCCTGTTTGCATCTCTTTTCCCCACTAGTGTAGAGATAGTGTTCTGGTTTGTGCACTGACATATTACTTAAGGCTGACAAAGTAGAAACATGTATTTGTTGAATTCAAAAAGGGGACAAGACATAAAAAATATAATCATGCCATCTTTTGCATTCTTCAAAAAAAAAGCAGTATTTGCCACACACTTTTCAATTTTAAGCTTAATGAAGAAGAAAAAAAAAAAAAACTTCACCCTGCTTCTATGATTTAACTAGACTTAAGCTGACTGTAAGTGGTTTGTCTACCATGACACAAAACATTACGGTCTTAACAACATGAGATCTTGGTAGGGAGAAGGAGCCAGGCTCACTCGTCAATGGCGATCTCTGAGGGAATCTCAGACCACAGGCGGGCGTATTTCACGGGAGTGACTTGTTCCTGGGGATCTCGGTCCACATGCATGTGAAGCATAAGACGGCAGAAGGACGCCCTTAGGTCATAGGGCAGATTCTCGTCAGACATGCAGCGGAGAATGAGATCAACATCCAGCTGCCCCGATATTTCATTGATGGCCAGGTACTGGCGGTCCAAACACATCCTAGCAAAAAGGTTCAGCTGATACCTGGAGAGTGGTAAAGTGACATGAAGAAATCAGAAATCATTGAGGATGAATGGAAATACACAGCAGGACAGTCCAGATATCCCCAACTTTCTTAAGAGTGACATCTGGCCCTCTGAACTTAGATATCGACATGCTTAAATGGCTTCTGTACCAGACCAATAAAGGAATGGTTCAAGCTACACCACTAGTCACACATATACACCCTGCTGAGTTGGGAGTAATTACGTGACTACTTGATTCCATTTTTCCCTTATTTATTTTACGAAATGAATGGGGGAAAATGTTACATCTGAAATGGTTGTCTATTTCTTCAGCTGTTTTTTTTTTGTTGTTTTTTTTCTTTAAAGATTTTTTTTACTTATTCATTTGACACAGAGAGAGAGAGATTACAAGTAGGCAGAGAGGCAGGCAGAGAGGAGAGAGGAGGAAGCAGGCTCCCTGCTGAGCAGAGAGCCCGATGTGGGCCTTGATCCCAGGACCCTGGGATTATGACCTGAGCCGAAGGCAGCGGCTTTAACCCACTGAGCCACCCAGGCGCCCTCTTCAGCTGTTTTTTTATACAGTATATAGACCATATAGGAAATGTTAAAGATATCTCCCATGTTGAGTCTAATTAGAAATTTTATAATACTCTTAGGATCTTATCTCATATAAGCCTACTCTTTGACTTCTGCATGAAAACCATGGTGTGCAAAGTAGGGGACTCCCCAAAATGTCTTATGCTTTCTTCCTCATCCAATGACATGTGATCTTTGTCACCTTCCGTACTGGACCCGGGAAGCACGCTTTTGCATTTACCCTCAGGAGAAGACATATCAAACATTAAAAGAGTAAACAAGTCCTAATGTGAAATAAGCAAGCCACTAGCTTCCAAAGTACCAAATACTGGCTTCTCAATCTAAAATCCTATTTGTTATCGATAACCATTAGTTGAAAATATTCTCAATCTCACTAGATACCAGTGAATGCAGATTAAAATATTATTCTATTTCAAGCTTATAAAATTAACAAAGATTAAAAAGCATCATAATATTCAGAATTAGCAAAGACCAGGAGAAACAAAGTTCTCATTTACAACTGGTGGGTGTGCGTGCCAAAATATCTGATCTAGGATTGCTGAGTGAAGTTCAAAATACGCATCCTCGCCAATTCAACAATTCCACTCCTGATATGTAGAGTTTGGAAACTCTACACTCATATGCACACTTTTAAATAAGGATGTTCCCTAATATGCAAAGCTAAACTGTGGCACACAATGGAATATCAAAGAGCAATGAAAACGTGGCATCGTAAAATGGAATACCGGTCAGCTGCTGAAATTAGACACATGTACCTCCATTAACACGAACACATGTCAGAAGCAATACAGAATCAGTCGGGCAGGTTTCAGAATGGATAGTACAGCACCAGTCACATACATTTCTAAGAACAAGCAAAATACTCTCTTTTTGTTATGAATGCATACTTACGTGTAAAATATGAACACCCCAAGAATGTGGAAGGGTGCGCACCACAGGCACAAATGGGAGGGAGAAGAAGGGAACACAGCGCCGTAACTGCAAAGTTTTACTTATTAAAAAAATGCCATGAGCACTTTACCATCTTCTCTTTTTTCTTTGAAAAGTGTTTGTTGGCTCTCTGCCCCACCTTTTCCTCTCCACTGCCTTCCCTGAGGTGGCAAGGTCCACAGGTTTTAAAGCTGGGGCCAGGGAGACCCTGGGGCTGAAGGAGGCGACCAGCAGGGGTGGACAGTGAGCAAACCAGGTACACACCAGGGCAAAGGCCAGCTAGGTTTCTCTGTCACAGGATGGAGTTATACACACAGAAAGGTGAAGCCTAGAATAACCCCATGGATGTTGGAATGGAATTGGAAGCACTGATGTGGACTCATGGTTTCATTACATATTTGTACAGACACAGAAAAGAGATATATGTGTGTGTGTATAAATATGCATATATGTGTGAATACACATACTCATTTCCTAGCTCTGTCTGCAAAAGTCGTAGGAGTCTGGCACCATTGTGTCTTGCTTTGCAGATTAAAGAACTGGGGCATACAGAGGTATGTAACTCGACCAAAGTCAAAAGCTTAGAGAAGGTCAGGATTTGAACCTGAGCAGTCTGACTGTACGGTCTGGCTCCTAACTGCTACAATATGTACAAACACCCTCTGGGGCTAAGAGGAAACAGTAACTAGGGGCTGATAGAAGCCCCTCTTCTGTCAACCCGGCTGTATCTGGAAATCCATTTACTATGTAAGTATCAACGAAACCTTACACTCCCAACCCCTAAAATACACAGCATTTGCTAGACAGGTGACAACTCGTGGTTCCTTGGAGCCACGGACCAACAAGCAATAAACTCCCCCTCCACTCTTTCCAGGGCACCCCAGAGCAAGCCCGGCGGGACTCCTGTCACCTGTAGTAGCTGAGAACGTCCCGGTCTTCCTTTTGTCCTTCTTTGGCATCCTGCGCCAGTTCCCTGACGCTCTTGCTGCGAATCTCCTTGCTGCTGTCCCTCCAGAAGAGCCACACCTCCTCTTCGTCTTCTCCTGCCTCCAGAGCATTCTCTCCAGTAGACACGCCCTCAAATTCAAAACGAGAGAGAACCAACCTGGACGATAAGAAGAAGAGGGTAAATCCATTATGCTGAAATACTTGCTGGTGCTGGTTCGACTGTAGCAATATACTGTAATCTAGCTTCACTCTCAGCATAAAGATAAAACGAAAATCATTTTTTCCCTCAATGACAGAATCACAAGGAGCCAAACATGAACTTCTTCATATACTTTATCCCGGTGGTTCTCAAGCAGGGTGATTTTGTGTGCCCTGCCCCCTCTCAAGGATACATCGGGCAATGTCAGCGGACATTTTCACATTTGTGTTTGTACCAGTGGAGTGGGAGGGGTACCATGGACATCTACTGGGTAGAGGCCCGGGATGCTGCTAAACTAACAGGACAGTCCCTCATGACAAACAATTATTCAGGCCCAAATGTCGAAGTGCTCAAGTTGCATTAGCCCAAGCCCAAAATTAAGTTATGCATGAGAAACAAACAAAAAAATCACTAGCTCAGGGCGTCATTGAGTTTGGGGTTTTGTTTTGATTTGTTTTTTCAACATTGGCCCTATCACTGGCACTGTATTTATCAGGAAAACTGTTCCCTTGCTAAAAGTGAATCACTATTATTACTAAAGTTTCTATGTACCACTAAATACTTTCTGAACAGTGATAATGTAAAAAGCTCTACTCTACAGTGTCTTTTTTTTTTTTTTTTTGCTCTACAGTGTCTTAAGATCACCATTGAATTACCTCCTTTAAATTTTAAAGCTGATCATAGTACTTAAAGAACTTTAAGGATGGAATCAAGTGTGTGCAAAATGTTCTCTGGTGAATACATATTAGTTTTCAACCAGTGTGCAAAGTAAGTGCAAAGGAGGCCACTCCAAAAGCAAACTTAATTTCCCTGTCCAAGACCTTTGCCCCAGATCCCATGCCAGCCCATCCGACTTCAGACCAAGTCTGAAGACATCAAAGGGTTAAGTTCTGTTAGTCGGGAGAATAGGCATCCACACTCTCCATCTAAATCCCTTTCTCATCTGTATCTTAAATCCCAAGACCGCCACTCACTTGGTCTCAATCAAGATGTCGGCATTGGTTGGATTCAGCACGGCTTTACATATCAGTTCCTGGGTCACTGGGATCGATTTGTTCATGGACACACAGAGGTCAGAGAGATAATCTAAGAATCTGTCAAGAGAGAGAAAGCAAACAAGACATTTTCTGTAACTAGAGCAGAGGTTTGGCTCTTGAAGCCCGACTCTTTGCAAGTGGACAGATCCAACGGAGCCTGGACCACAGAAATCAGAGATGGTTTCCGTTTTGGTTCCAGTGTCTATAGCACCACCAGAAACCCATTCACCATAAGAGAGGAAAGGAAGAAAGAAGCAAATGAGCAAAGAGGGCAGTGGCTGGGGCAAAGAAGTGATGCGGCAAAAATGCAAAGAAAGAATGAGACAAGGAAGGTCACACAAGGGAGCCATGGGGAGCTGGAGGGGAAGCAGAGAGGTGAGGAAAGGCTCTGAGGCCCGAGTAGCCCAGCTGGAATCCCTGCTTTGGTTCTCCTCAGTTATGTTCTGATATGCAGTGTGACTTTGGGAAATTTCTGGACCTCGCTGTGATTCGCTCTTCTCATCTACAGCAGAGAGTAATGTATACACTCAAAGAACTGTCCTGAGGATGCAGTGAGATAATTCATGGCAAGTGCTGAGTTCACTCCCTCGTACATGAGAATGCTCCACAAACGTTACTTATCTTCATGGATGGAGGAGTCATTTTACCACACCATCAGCTCTCCAGGGTGACCATTCACAATAGCCGTATTATAATCTATTTCCCACTTCTTCTAAAATGTTGTGGATCCTTTTTTTTTTTTTTTAAGATTTTATTTATTTAGGGGTGCCTGGGTGGTTCAGTCAGTTAAGCGTCTGCCTTTGGCTCAAGTCATGATCTCAGGGTCCTGGGATCAAGCCCTGCATCAGGCTCCCTGCTCAGTGGGGAGCCTGCTTCTCCCTCTGCCTCTCCTGCTGCTTGTACTCTCTCTCTCTCTCTCTCTCAAATAAATAAAGAAAATCTTTAAAAAAAAAAGATTTTATCTATTTATTTAAGAGAGAGAGAGAGAAGAACACAAGTGGGAGTGGCAGAGGGAGAGGGAGAAGCAGGCTCCCCGCTGAGCAGGGAGCCTGACATGGGGGTCAGTCTCAGAACCCTGGGACTATGACCAGAGCCGAAGGCAGATGCTTATGCCACTGAGCCACCCAGGCGCCCTGATGTTGTGAATCTTAATCAGGACAAGAGGGAAGAGAGTAAGAAGAGGGGAGATCTATATAAATGAGAAAGATACAATTCTAACATAAAATAAAAATACTGAAGTAACAAATAAGTTCATAGAAGATTCTTACTGATGATATTTGGGGGAGGTGTTCTATCTGATAATCAGGGGGTGCTAAACTGTGACTGAGTAGCCAAAACAAACTGTCATTTACTGTGCATCTACTAAGTACCAGGCAACTTCCCATGCATTTATTCTCATTCAATTTTCATAACCATCCATTTAGCATAGAAGGAAATTAAAGCTCAAGGGGAAAGCAAAGGTCACCCAGCTGGTAATGTCAGAGCTAGGATTCCACCACAGGTCTATCCCAATACCATGTTTTTTCCACTACTCATCCAAGAGCCTCTTGAGACCAGACTAAATGAGATGTGTCACTGGCAGCCCTCAAAAAGGAAACCAAGCCAAAAGCACCATGACTAGCTCGATGTCTGCACCTTCGATGCCCGGATACCTTCCGCCGATCAGGCCCACTTCCATCTCACCTGGGCTCCCTGTTCTTTCGCACCAGACTGACAAACGTGTCGATCTCAGCGGCGGTGATGTGTTTTTCCAAGAGTTTTCGGTTATTGTGAAGCAGGGCTGTGATCGTGTCTTCGGCCAACACATCATAGCCAATCTGCTTCTGCATGAAGCCAAACTGCTTGGCTATGTACTCCTTTGAAGGAAGAAAAGAGAGGTCAGCAGGGACAACAAAAGACATTAAGGTTAACCCAAAACTAAGGAAAGTAGCAACAATCCCTGATGAGAAGTAATGTTCGTAAGGGAAATCCCAGTGGAGCATCTTTCCACAACTTTCTAATCTAGGACAGCAGCTGCAAACTTGCCCATATCCTTCATTTTACTAAACCCGCCACACAAATGTAATTAAGCAAATTATCCCGTATGTACAGATGGACATTTTATTAAGTGCACAGTATAAATATTAATGTGGTGACTTATTTTTCTAAAAGGTCAAAAGCTGTTCTTCAGCTCTGATTTTATTACTAATTCAAGAGGATTTAACTGTGCCTTACTGCTCTGTGCTGCTGAATAAACACACCTAAGCCTACCTAGATATTTAGAACAATATTACCCCATTCTGTTTTCTGTATCTGGGGTGAAAATATATTTTTATAGCCAGTGGGTAGCAGGATCAAGTTAGGAATACCTAAACCAGTCAATCAGATTCGCAGAACGTATGAAAACATCCCTGGCTTCTCTCTTTGGGGATCAGACATGACATTCCATAAAAATACATGAGAACTCAGGGAAGCCTCTTATTTGTTTGGTTCTATTCAAAGATATATCCCTTCCCAAGACAGACTATTTGTTTACTGAAAATTCTAAGAGCCCTTGAAACTTGGCTTATTTTTTTTTTTAATTAATTCCAAAATCCTAAAAACTACTCAGGGTGTCCACAGGGGACACTGGCCACTTTTCAGCCCATGCTCAATAAGGATGCGTGTTTGGGCAATCACCAGCCTTAGGGACATATTACTGCCAAGTGGCAGAGAATCTATAGAAAACAAGCAAAGACAGTCAATGTAGCAGCAGCGAGAGGGACTGGTTGGGTGTCTTCATGTACAAGCAACATGTGCCGGCAAACACTAGAGGTTCTGGTGTAACCTCATATGAAGAGGGCAGAGAGGAGGAGGAGGAAACAATCTCTTTGGCACTATTCGAATATGGTTTTAATGCACTGCAGGTGGATTTAAAGCCACCAGAGCCCCCCAAAGACCAACTGTCCACACTGAGGAACGCAGCATCATAGGTATAGGATACTTTAATTTCAACAGTAGCAAAGGCAATGTCAAAAGCTCAGGGATACTTGCTAACAAAGTTCTATCTGATACTTTAGAGCACTGCCTCAATTTAACACCATCTTCACGACAAAACACAAAACTTTTAATTACAAAGAGAAGTTTAAATTAAAGGCCAGATGATGTCGTGGCAGTCAAAAGTTTACCAACAAAACCTTTTTGTAACACAAAGCAGAGACTGGGAGTCAAGGTTATCCCAAGCATCACCTGTGCACCTACAGTAATTTATGTCCCCAAGGGGGCATGGCTCCCAACCTCGGCACTACTGATCGGGGCTGAATGACTGCTTGTTGTCGGATATTCCTTCTATCCACTAGATGCCAGGAGCACCTCCAAGGGGTGACACTCAAAAGGGTCTCCAGACATTGCCAAGTACTTCCCGGGAGACAGCATTAGTCCCAGCTGAGAACTACCAAACATGACAACGCAGTTCACAGGTTTCCTTAAAATCTCAAATTGATGGGAACCCCCAGAGAGGTCAGAACATTTATTTTATGGGGAGAGGACAATATAGACCGTGCCATGACATACACAAGGACTTTGGATGTTATAAAACATGAGCCAAAACCAAAATAAAGAGAAAGTTACCAGCAAACATGGCGGATATGGGAGCGAGCAGGAAGAAAAAATTCTGCTCTACCTTTAATATAAACACATGCAATCACTTCCCTGAACCTTAAGGTAAGGCATCTTAAAAAACACTAGAAATGCAGTACCAATGTCAAACAAACAAACAAACAAAACTCATTGAAAGGGGGCTGCAGAAGGAGACTTCTCAGGTTATCTTTCTTAAAGACTCCCAGGCTTACAAAAATGTATTGCCTTTCTAAGCGCAAACTTAATAAACTACTCTCTCGCAATTGAGTAACGACAGATGTAAGACTTAAAACCACAAGGCAAGTATATAAACTCCAGTCGATCCCAAATCCCAACCTGGTTTTTCCTATAGTCTTGCTGGGAGTGTCTCAGGACCCTGTAGCAGAGCCGGCAGATGTGTCTGAAAGGGGCATGCCGCTGGTCCCCAAGCTCCTCCAGCCGCAGCATGGGGCCATCACCGCAGTCCGTGAATGGGGCTTGTAACAGCTTGAAGATCTAATTGTGAGAAGGAAGAACACACGCCGCCATCATTTAGAGTGGTAATGGCTAGCCCTCTGTCTCAAACCAATATAACCTCACAGGTGGCAGGACTACAGCAGCAACTCTCTCTAGATCAACATCAATAACCCGAACATTATAAGCAATCCACCAACTGGGACTGGCTACTCACCGAATTCAGGCCACCTGGACCTCAAACACTGGCAAGTACGGTATGAGGCAATGGTTAAAAGTACAGACTGTGCAATTAGCAGATTCTAGATTGAAATCACACTCCCTACATTATTCCCTGGTGGTATAAAGCACAGTCGAGGTAACTTCTGGTTTTCTCCTCAGTAAAACGCAAAGCCTACCGCCCAGCTCCCAAGGGGCTCCTAAGGCTAAAAGGGGATAATAACGGTCAGTTGCATGAATATAGTGCTCAACGAAGGCTTCTGCCTTCATGGAATCCGATCATTCTGGCCCCTCAAGGAACTACTATGGTGGAAAATGAGCACTGGCATGGAGCCAGAGGTCTAATCTGGGAGTCATCCCATGAAACAGCTGGACATAGTTTATTCTTGGATGGGAAATCCTTGCTGAAACATGATGAAGTGTTAATAAATTTTGTCTATCATCAACTGACAGGAGAAAGGAGTCTCAAATCCCAAGTTCCTATGGAGAACTGTAGGACTAGTAACTAACATGTTTTTCTTTGGGGTTTGGTGGCCAGGAATTTCTAAGCCAAGCATATAGCCAATACATAGCTTTAGAGAACTATATGGTATGCATTTCTATGCACTTCATCTACCTGTCACCTACCTCCCTATAATTTGTTTTTACACCAGTTTATGTGAACTTATGCCAGATAATACCATCTACATATGTCCTATAAGACATTTAGTCATTCTTTACAGTAAGATTTTGTGGTGGTTTATAGAGTTCCCTATTTATCAAATACTCCAAGTCTCCCAGACATATGAAATAACCTTCAGGACACATAAGCACTCGCTATTATTTTTGATGAAAATAAAGTCAAATGAACTCTTCTTGGAGTTCCTAGCAGGTGAATTCTCACATGTTGATATTCAACAAGTGCGTTTTCAACTGAACTGAGCCATGAAGCCATGAAAAGACATGGAGGAACATTCGATGCATCTGACAAAGTGGAAGAAGACAGTCTGGAAAGGCTATACATACTGTATGACTGCAACTATGGAATCACAGTTGGAATTCCAATCATATGGAATCATTCTGGACAAGGCTAAACTATGGAGACAATAAAAAGATCAGTGGTTGCCAGGGGTTGAGGGGAGGGAGGGATGAACAGGCAGAGTATGGAGGATTTTTAGGACAGTGAAAATACTCTGCATGATACTATACTGACAGATGTCATTACATGTTTGCCTAAATCCAAAGAGTGAGCGTGTAACACGCAGAGTGAATCCTAATGTAAACTACAGATTCGGGGGGGTTGTGACGTGTCGATGCAGGTTCAGCAACTGTAAGAGAGGGACCGTGGCCGTGGCACGTGTTAATGACGGGTATGGCCATGCACGTGTGTGGGTAGGCGGTATACGTAAACTCGGTACTTTCCACTCGCTACTGTTAGGATCTCAAAACTGCTCTACAAAAATCAAGTCTGTTTTCTCCAGAAGTCGGGTGATCATGCCTTCCAGGTGGGAACCATCCATGTCGCTGTGTAAGAGCAGGGATCCCAGGCGTGTCTTACAAAGACCCTGGTACGTCGCATTTCACAGACCTGCTTGAGGATGTTCTGTTCTCTCATCAGCTTCTGCCGTTCTCTGTTGGGTTTGGAGAAGACCACTTCAAGTACGTCTTGACCAGAGTTAGTGCCACCAGTGACAAAGTAAACCAAGTCTTCCAGCAGCTTGGTTACAGACCTTAGGGGGAAAGAAACTATTAGAGACGGGAAATGCTCAGCGTCTGATAGGCTGGAAGTCACCTTGGAAGACCCAGGCCTAATGAGGTAGTTAAACCCAAGTGGATCCATTCTTCCCAATTTCCCTGCAAGTGACAGCCAATTACCAAAGAGAGTAAAATACACACAGCACACTCTCGTCCACGAAAGGAGAACCACCTTCACAAAATAGGAGCCATCAAATTTTATTTCAGAGTAACACTGGCCCCTAACTTTCAGTTAGGTAGTTCCAGAAGCCAAATTTGCAACAGACCGGTCTCTTCAACTTTAGAGACTTTCACAGAAGTCAATGTGGTTTTTGAAAACCACAAGTTGAAGCCACATATAAATGCTAAGGCCTGCTCCTCTCACACAAGGTTGTTCAGAGTTGGCATTTTCTCTTTCTACAAGGACGGGATTTAAAAAATCCACAGTGGGGGGGGGGGCGCCTGCGTGGCTCAGTTGTTAAGCCTCTGCCTTCGGCTCAGGTCATGATCCTGGGGTCCTGGGACCGAGCCCCGCATCGGGCTCCCTGCTCTGCGGGAAAGCCTGCTTCTCCCTCTCCCACTCCCCCTGCTTGTGTTCCCTCTCTCACTGTGTCTCTATCAAATAAATAAATACGACATTTCAATGAATGAATAAAAAATAAGAAATCCACGGTGGCTGAGGATGAGTGCATCGGATTCTTGCGGGAAGCCCTCACCGTCTTTCATTCTGGGTGATGGTGCCCTTCTCCAGCTTCCCAGCTATGGAGCCCAGCACCTTGCTGGCATCATTGGCAAAATCCAGGTCCCGAACCTCAGCAGGAGAAACTGGAACTATGGCAAATGCTTCTTTATCCTCTTTCACAGGGGAGGTGCCGATCTGAAAAGCAGAATGGTTTTATGGAACTGTCTCTTGGATTGGGAGAGCAATACATTAATCAAACACTATACTTATGGGACACTGGGCTATCCAAAGAGCTGGAGCTATCTTGCAGTTAAAATTAACTAGACATAGAAAAACATCTGGAAGGAAGTACCCCAAATCATTAACAGTTGTTACCTCTGGAGATTCTTACTGTGGGTAAGTGTGAGGCAGAAAATGGGCTCGGGTATCAATTTATACCTTCATCTGTTAAAGGAAGCATGTTAAGACTGTTGTAACTTAAAAACATGCTTATAAATACAAAAGGAAAAAGCAAATGAGCAAAATGGTAATTACTGACCCAGAGTATTATAAAGGTAGACAATGTACCATTCCTTTAATTTCTCCATATACCTGAAAATGTTCATAAAAATGAAGCAAAAAAATCCCAATGACCTCCCCCATCACTAAAAAAATGTGAGTGTATCATTTCACTTTTTAAAAACAAAGTCCCTGCTTGTGAATTTATGCTCTAGGACCCTGGAGAAGGTAGTGAAGGAGAGGGGGATTCAGAGAGAGAAATTAAAGGGACTGAGAGAACTTTCAAAAAATAAAAGTATATTTAAATACACAGAGAGGTGAAGAAATAATAAAGATTGGGGAAAACCGACTAGGTATCTGATGCGCCTCAAGGCACAAGCAAACATTCCCCCAGCCAAAAATCATCCTTCAGACAGACGTGAAGTCCAGACAATTGCTCAACCTTTAGGGCAAAAAGTTCTCGTTATTTCAAAAAGCCTGGGCTTGCTTTAGCCAGGTCCCTTGGAGAGAATTCTTTCACTGCATTCAAGTTTGTCCATGACCACACACTGGCCAAACCAAAAAAACGCAACCCCTGCTCCTCCATCAGTTCTCAAAGGAGCCCTTTCATTAGGGAACACAAGACCAAAGGAGGCAGCCAAGTTCCAGAACTTACTTTCAGCATCACGGGTTTTTCTTCTTCCTTGTCGATGGGGATATTTGTGCTGTGAACCCAGGTATTAGTGCACAGATGTCTGAGCCGGACATAGGAGTTTCTAAAGGGGGGATAAAAAAGGATTTGGGGCATAGGAATTTTGAGGTTTTCTATAGCCACCAGCCTAGAATATATTCTATCAAAATAAAAAGGGACACCAAAATGGTTTTTTGTTACATACACTAGAAAATATAGACTGAGAAGCAAATGGCTATGCACTGAGATATATTCTAATATATTTACAGTAAGAAATCATTCCTTTGTTTGCTTCAGGGGTACAGGTCTGTGAATCATCAGTCTTACACAATTCACAGCACTCACCATGGCACATACTCTCCCCAGTGCCCATAATGTTAATAATAATAATAAAAAAGATAGAAGAAAGAAAGAAAGAAAAGAAGGAAGGAAGGAAGGAAGAAATCACTCCTAAGGATTCTAACATTGGGATATGCTGTATTTCTAAATATAAGATCATTCCTCTGAATGAGTATCTCAGAACAAACTGAGTAGATGACAGAGTAACAAGTATTTCCTGAGTATATATTAATGCATATCATGAGTTGATAAAGTAACACTTGAAATTTTCATTTGGATCAAAAAAACAAAAAAATAAAATTACTAGGATAAAATATGAGTTAATATTTAATAATCTTGTGGTAGGGAAAGCCTCTGAAGCATGTAGCAAACATACAAGGTTCATAAGTTTTAAAAGTCAAAGATGGATACATCTTATAATACAGTTTAAATTTTGTATCTTCTGCAAAGCAAAAAAAAAAAGAGAGAAAAAACATCAGAAACAAAGCTGAAAGAAAAAGGACAATCTGAGAAATGAAAGAATACCACATAGCACAAAAAAGGTTATTAATCTGAATTTATAAAGAGATCTTTAACATCAGTAAGACCATGAATACTGGAAATGAAAATGAGACCAGGATATAGTAATATAATAAGGCAATATGAATGGCCAATAAACTTGGAAGTATACATTCAGTCTCCTTCCTATACAATTTATATAAATTAAAACTATGTATCATTTTACTCTACCATATGTCAAAGATCTTAGAAACTGATATAACCCAGAATTTACAAGAGCTTAGGGAAATAACCTCTCCTCACATTCCTGGTGAGAGTGTAAACAAGTGAAACTCTGAAATGGAGTCTGCCACTTTATAAAACAAGTAAAATGTATCTACCTTTTTATCTATCAATCCCATTTTTAGATTTTTTTCACTTAAAATGACAGCACAAGTACAAACTGGGGCATGGAATCTCAATAGTGGACTAGTTGATTGTGTAGTACATATACTAGAATACTAAACATTTAAAGTAATTATAATCCATATATACTTGAAAATATATATAGAACATACTCAGTGAAAAATGTTAAAAATAATTATAATTCTACTCATGATAAATTATATACATGTTACTTGTGTGCCCAGAGACCTGTCTAAAGCTATATAAATCATAATGTTCACAGTGGTTCTCTCTCAATAGTTAAATTCTACGTAATTTTATTTGCTTATTTGCTCTCTGTGACATTAACACATTTTTGCTGTTGCTTTTTACAGTGAATGTGGATAATTCTACAGTGTTTTTCAATTTGCTTTAAGGAAGTAGTAGAAATAATGGCATAATTCTTGCATCAAGAATCTACCACATTAGTGAGAGAAGATCAATGAATACCAAGCAATAGAAAGTAATGGGAAATGCACATTAAAAAGCATTAAGTTGGGAGACAGTCAAGGTAAGTACTGAAGTACTTTTAGAAGAGATCAATGAGGCTTCAGAAAATCACGACAGTTTTTTGTTACAGAAAACTTGAGTTGGAACTTTGAACATTGTTGGGGCGGCAGCAGACAAGGGACCACAGACATCGCTTGCATTAAGAGGAATTTAGAGCAATGGTATAGACATGGAAAAGAGGTGAGGGCAGGGAGAGCATCAAACCAGAAACCAATCTTCAGTACATCCTCTCTGCCTTCTGCTTTCCCTCAATCTAACTGCCCTGAACATTGTAAGTAAGGGTAACCATAGTGATTTTTACATAAACTAGAGTGAATATTACATGAAACAACAAGAAATCTGACAGAGATTTGCAATTCATTTTCTTCTGGGTGACCTGGACTCGTTTTCTTTGTTTCAGAGTATAACCAAAACTTGGAGCTTAGCTTTTAAATGGATGATTACGTTCTATAAATTTCTAGTCAAATGTTTTTTAAGACACAAAGGGCATTCTATCAATTCATCCCAAGTCCCCAGTTCTTAACTCAAAAGCCATGAGATCAGGACAGTTACAAAACAGCTACAAAGTTGTACGCTCTCCCAAAGCTCTTCCACATGGTCATTTAATTCATCTATTTTACATATATTGAATTTTATTATCTTGCTTAGTATATCCAGAATTTGCCAATATCCTTTTTGTTTTGGCTTGGAAAGATTCTTTTAACCAGTGACTATCACAACGATTCCTTTTCTACTTTCAGACTTCCCGATCTTCAAACAAGCAATATTTAGCACTTTAAGATGCAGGGAAATGAGTATACTACTCCTAAGATTTTTTTATCCCTCCACAGGACTAATGCATAAGAAGCCCATTCAATTCCGGTTCTTGGGTTGTTGGTCAAAGGCAAAAATGGGTAAAAATTTTTAAAGCTAAGACCAAGTCCAAGATCATAACTGGTAACTAACACTGGTAGACCATACTGGACACTTTTTCCATGGTGAATACAAGACTTCCCTTGTTTAAGAGTTTAGAATCCACCTACCTATGGACAACTGTCCACCAAAAGTTTTCCAACAGAGAAACAGAAATAAATTGAAGTGGTATAGAAGCACGGTCTCTAACCAGCCAAAGCTGCTTGGCCATCTGACCTAAAAGCTTAGACTCAACTTCCTCCTTCCTACAGGACCATGTGGATTTCCAACCCATTGGGGAATATGGCCAACTAGCACCTTACTCCCCATGACATGGGAGTGTCATGAGGCACCTTCTAATAAATGATCTGCTATTTCAAATCACAGGGTCCTGTTCTTTGCTATCCCTTGCAAACTAAAACATTTAGTATGTAATATAAATGTCATTCCCTTGTCTCCTGGGAGCCTAACCAAATTCATTAAGTAACTACCAGAACAGAGGACACGGCATATGGAAACTTACTTAAACTAAAATGCAAGTGGGTTCTACAGACCTGTACTTATCTAGTAAACAAGTCAATAAGAAAGGAAGCTTTTAAAAAGCATTCTGCTAGGGTGCCTGGGTTGAGCATCTGAGTCTTGATTCCAGCTCAGGGTCATGAAATTGAGCCCAGTATTGGGTTCCACGCTCAGCGTGGAGTCCATTTGGGATTCTCTCTCTCCTTCTGCCTCTGCCCCTCCCCCTGTACTCACTCACTCTCTCAAAATAAATAAATGCTTAAAAAAACATAAAAAGCAATGTACCATACTACAAACTATATTTTAAAGGGATCTCAAAATGGATCAAAGAACTGAAAGTAAAGAGCCAAAACTATAAAACTCTTAGAAGAAAACATCAGCATAATTGTTTATGACCCTGGAATGGGCAATGGTTTCTTAAGAAACTAGAAGCTTAAGCAATGAAAGAAAAAATAGATAAATTGGACTTCAAAAAAATTAAAAACTTTGCTAATTCAAAAGATGCCATCCAGAAAGTGAAAAAACCTAGAGAATGGGAGGAAATTCTTGCAAATCATATATCTAGTAAGGGGTTTACTCCTAGAATAAAGAACACTTAAAACTCCATAATAAAAAGACAACTCAATTTTTTAAATGGGAAAAAATTCTCCTAAGATGATACGCAAGTAGCCAACAAGCTCATGAAAAGATGATGAACCTTATTAGGTCTTACAGAAATGCACATCAAAACCACGATGAGGTGCCACTTCACATTTACCAGGATGGTTCACATAAAAAGACAAGTAACAAGTACTGGAGAGAGAGAACATAGAGAAATTGGAATCCGCACACACAGGTGGTGGGAATGTAAAATGGTGCATCCATGTTGAGAAACAGTCTAGCAGTTCCTCAAAAGGTTAGACATTTACCATATGACATAGCATTCCTCTTTTAGATATATACCCAAGAAAATGAAAACTTATGCCCCCCCCAAAATGTGTACACAAATGTTCACAGCAGTGTATTAGCCAAAAAGGGCAGAAAACCCAAATGGCCATCAGGTAATAAGTAGATAAATGTGGGGTGCCTGGCTGGCTCAGTCAGTTAAGCAAGCAATTCTTGATCCCGGGGTCGTGAGCTTGAGTCCCACGTGAGGCAAAGAGATTACTTTAAATAAACAAACAAATAAATATTTTTTTTTCAAATGTTTTAAAACCATTTTTTTAAAAGAATGGGTATAACCCTTCTTTTAGAAAAATAAAATATGAAAAAATAAGTAGTAACTACAACATGGTATAACTACATAATGGAATATTATTCAGCAATAAAATAAAACGAGATACTACTACATGCTATAACATGGATGAATCTTAAAAATACTAAGTAAAATGAGCCAGTCGCAACAGATCACATATTACATTTATACAAAACGTCCACGACAGGTGGATCACTAAAGATAGGACACAGCTGAGTCTCAGGCTGGAGGTGGAACATGGGGAAATGAGAGTGACGGAGAAAGGGTATGGTGTGGTGTTCTTTTTTGGGAAAAATGCTCTAAAACTGTGATGATAGCTGCCCGACTCTGCTTATCCCCTAAAAACCACTGAATCGAGCACGTTAGGTGAACTGTGTATGGTATATGATCTCAACAAATCTGTTATTTAAAAAAAACAAAAAACAAAAAACAATCTAAATTAGGAGTTCCAACCCTGGAGAATACAAAGCTGTGCACATACTTGAGATTTTCTAGAGAAACATCTCTAGCTTTCCCCAGATTCTCAAGGAATTAACAACTCAGCAGAGTTTAAGGGCCAAGTAACCCTTTAACTGGATGGCAATGGAAGGCCTCCTTGTAATGTGAAATCTCTTCTACACGGACACCATCCTCCGTTCATCCCTCCGACAGCACAAGAGAAGCTTCTCTGCTACTCCTGAGAGCACCCACACTGCACTTAACAGTTTCACCGACAGGCTGAACAGGGAGAGATGGCAATGACATACACGAATAACGAAACACAAAGTGATACTCAGTGAGAGGAGCCATGAGATGCCAATGAGATTGCCGCCAACCAATGCTGTGCTGAAGAATGAGAATTGCCCCCAACGACCCTGTCTTCAATGTCTAAGATTTGGGGCTCTGCAAAGGGACTGGCTGATGTGTGATGAGTTGCTTAAACTCTCTGAGCTTCAGTGTCGATCTAGAGGAGGGGGCAAATAGTAACATCTAGCTCATGGTGGGGGTTGGGGGGATAGGTTTGTAAAGATGAAATTATGTGACACAAATAAAAGTACTTATCATTGAACACGGCATGTAGTCGGCATTCAATAAATGTAAGCCATTCTTAATAATATTGCTGCTGATTTCGGTGTTAAGCATGAGTTCTCAACCCACTTAGAGTCCAGTTATTCCTCCACCAAAATGCATTCTTATGCAACCAAACCAAGAGTCAAATTTAACAAAATAACCAAAGAACGTTGGTCTGACTTCTCAATACTCTGCTACATACTCAATGAACTGCAAATATTCCATTTTCCAGAATTTCTTTACAATTGTTTTTCCAGTTGACTAGCAGACCTCTCATGTTTGGGAATGAGGACATGAGTAGAGGAAACCAGAAATATGAAGCTATTTGGGCTTATGATTTGACTTGTTTACCTAAATAAAGCACTTCTTATCCAACTCCTGAGAACTTAAAATTAATGAGTCATTAAAAAACCAGCGGCCATTCCAATGGGCAACCAGAAAGAATCCTTTACAAAAGCTTCAAGAAAGGCAATGATGATTTAGATTCCAAGAAGCCCAGCCAGGCCACATACACCAGCTCTGACTCACTCGGGATAAGCCATTTTAGAATCATACCTTGGAACAAGACTATCACCTCCACGGAGAGTGGTGGGGTCTAGCTCAAAAATGGAGGAGATGTCATTGCCTTCGGGCACAGAAACCAGGGAGTACACCATCTTTTCTTGGGCATTTCGTAACCTGCTTCGAGAGGCGTCCTGATCAGGGTCCACCTGAGGAGGAAAAGTCATCAAGTCATGGATTCTGCACACCAGACCTTCCCTCATTACAATCACTGTACAGTCCACAGGAACAGGGAAGAAACAATAGTGAACATCAGCAGTTGGCAGGAAAAGCACCACAGTTTCAGAGCAGTCATGAAAGATGACAGTTGGCCACCCACGCCAAGAATATTTACACTCTACCTCCTTGTGTTGCAAAAAAATGTTTAAACAATGCAGGGTTACAGTAACAGATGTCCATGGAAAGAGTGCTATATAGGTGATGAAGAAGTCCGTATGGCTACATCCGTCTGCAGTAGTCGGAAGAGAAAAGAAACACTTTGAGAAAAACTCATCCTGTGGATTTGGTTATGGGTCACTGTGTTAATCTACAGTTAAATGGTCTAGCAATAATATGATACATCTACTTCCCAGGAGAAAAAGTAAAATAAAATAAGCCTGAATCCAAGTGTTCGTAAGCAGAGATCCCAGTGTGGCCAAGAAAAATATTTGAAAAGTCAGACTAGCCTGAAAAAAATGTTCGTAATTAATCAAGGAGCACTGCCGATGACAATTCAGGGAAAAGGGGCCTCTTGCTATGTAAGGGATTTGGCGGAGGCTGCAGAAAATCTCTGACAGTTAAGACTAATGAACAATGACGAAAGCTTTCCTGAGAAACTATAAAAACACATTCTAGGCTCCAGAGCCCATCTGCCTGAGTGGATTTAGGCAGCACGCTTAGACTGTCACGTCCTTGCATAGGCTTTGCAAGGTGTCTCCCAGCACTGTGACTCTACCTGGGATTATTTTTAATTTTCAACGTCCTTGCAAGCAGACAACATCTACTTGCATCAACTGGGAAAATCACATTTTCTTTGTCACTAACTTGCTTTGCCTGGGCTGAGGCACTGACTCTTTTCCAAGTGGGGAATGGATAGAAGGAAATCAAGTTTAACACAAAGGAGAGAGGATGAGAGAATTATATTCCAGAGCCTGACACCTAAGATTGCAGGCAATAGTCTGCTCTAGCTCATCAGCAGCCCCAGCTTTTGTTTGAGAAAAGGAAAAAAGGGAGTGGAGGGTGGGCAGGGGGAGGGCGATGGAGGGAAGGAGAGGGAGGAAGGGACAAAGAAAGAAAATACAAATGCTTCTTTTCATACTCAAAAGCTCTGTGTCTTCCTCGCTATGCCCTCTCCTCTAACACCTTGTAGCACTACCTAAACAAACCCACAACTCGTGGTTGTATCTACCTTCAAGTATGAATCCAGTGGAGAGCACCAAGTACCCCAGTTCCAGAAAAAGCTCTGTCCTCTTCTAACTACTCTGACCCGCAACAGTCCTCCACACACCACTTTCAAAATAAACCCTGACCTGATTCTGGCCTGAGACACACAGCTCGGCTACAGGCTGGCGGTTCCATTTCAGACCTGCCGGAACACTGAAGAAGAATTAAAATTGCACGGAGTGCCTGTATCTAGACCTGGGACTGCACGACAGCAGCTGCACGTTCTTTGTGTGCAGTCGGCGTTTGCCACCTAGTGGGAGGAAAGGCGCATACACAGGCTGCAAGGCGAGAGCCAGCCTGGGGTTGTCCTTCCTCTCCCTCTGGTGTCAAGCATGCGGCTCATGGGTGCTGCTAAATTGAGAACAAGCTCAACAAGCTAAGTAAGATTCCAGGCAAAGATTCCTACAAGCACTGGATGCCAGTCTCGGGGACATACGTGACCCACGAGCAGAACAAAGTTTCCTCTCCCAAACTTACCCAACTGCAGCTTTTCTGCTCAAGTTTCCTGGCCGACAAGAGGGTAAAGGGTGTAAGACTCTCCCAACACTAACACCTTCCCCAGAGAGGCAGAAGCTGGGCTGCTGGGCTCATGGGTGCAGGGTGAGACCCCCAACCCCTCTTCCACATGAAGAACCACCACCCAAGCAACAGCCAAACCGGCCGGAGCAATGCGATCTGGATCTGCACCCACGCCTGCTGGCACATTCCACCACCAGGGCTTGGAGAAGCATGAGAAAATAGAAAGATGACTGAACTCTTATTGAGCCGAGACAGGTGACAAGTTAGGACCACGCTCTGGTTCCTCAACAAACATTATCAAATCTCCTCTAACTCCTTTCATGTGGCTGCTATGCAGCCCAGATGAACTCAGGGATGTAAAGGCACAAAAATGCTACTGATCTTGTGCAACTTACACAAATGCAACTTGCTGAGCACTTCCTGTGGGGCACATCTTAGGCACCACACCTCACTTGGTCCTTACAACAAGCAGATCTGCCACTTTTACAGAGGAGGGAAGTGAGGGCCAGAGAGGGGAATGCAGCTCATTCAGTCACACAGCTCATGCAAGAGGAGGGTCTGCTATTTAAACCCAGGTCTGCCTCTCTTCCCTGCCCTGGTTTGGATCACTACGTTCCTCGTCCTGCACTACAAATGCCAGACCTCCCGGTGCCCATTGACAGGCCAGGAGAGCAGCCCCATTCCTCACAGAGCTCAAGGCTCAAGTGGGCATCAACTCTCACTGGCAGAAGCCACAGGTCTCCTTCTGAGTCATCTCAGAGAGGATAATTACTGTGTCACAGCCCAGATGGCCACGCTAATACCATTAGACACAAGTCCCACAAGGTCTCTCAAAGTAAAGAAGGTGCAGCAACAAGAACTGCCTTATGAAAAATGGTGCCCCACCAGTCCAAGCCCCTGAAGACCAGCCATGTGAACACTACGCTTCAATGTTGGGCAAAGACTTCCCTGCACGTTGGCAATAAGTCGACCAGGTCAGTGCTCTCAACCTGTCAGGCAATGAGGCAGCTTTCAAAATGAGCTCCGGAAGTAAGGGTGAGGAAGATAAAAGGAAGGACCCTCTGCTGTTCCCTCAAGAATTGGGAAAGACGTGATCTCCTGCAGCAAGCCCAGGAACTCATGACATGAAGCCCTCAGCTAGCACTCCTCTTCCTTCCAAAGCCAACATTCTATCCAAACGTAACTACAAGGTTCATCCTTTGGACTTTCCAAACACAGCTGCATTCTGTATTATCTCCACCCCAAACCCCTTTGTTCATGGATCCACTTTAAAACCTGTGAGTTCTTCCAAAATTTTACGATCCCCCCAAGCAAATAAGCTCAATACCACCTACCATATTCACCAGAGATGATCACATGAACACACAACATCAGAGTAGCAACTATTTGCATTTTTTTAAAATCCTAGACCAAAAGGAAGCACTGTACAAGAGAAGTGCTTTATTGATAGCCATCATTTCCATATAATACAACCACTGCCCTCTTTAACCCATAGTTGTGGACAATTCAACCCCCAAGTGCCTCCAAATCAGCATTAATCAGTCATACGGCTTCTAAAAAAAGGATTCTGTTGGTATTAAATTCCAAACCACGTTATAAAGTCTACTTCTGAGTTTGCAGAAAGCAAGGACAGATGGTTAGACAAGTGAGTGTCTCATCAGATGTCAGGAGCACCATGCCTCATGTATTACCTCCATTATCTAAATGACACTATCCATCTCACACACTAATTCCCTGAAAAAATCTGGGTAAGTCATAGATTGAGGTCAACAGCAATTGGATATTCATTCTTAAGGGGCCATCTCTGTCTCTTACCTAGGGGTATTCCAAGAGATAGCATCAACTTCTACAACTTAAAGGTGGAAACCCCTTGATTAAGCACACAGAAAGAGCATCATCACTGACAGTCCTGGACCAATCAGAACACAGGGAGATATGACTGCCCTCAAGGGAAGCATAGAACAAGACCCTCTTTTAAGGCATCCTAAGGTTTCCTCTTCCCCATCACTCAATGATGAATGGCGGTTCTTAAGTGGGGTTCCAGATCATTTGGCCTCACCCTACCAGATGGAGACAAGAAGTTCTCTTGCTCATACTTACTGAGGGCTGAAACTCCAGGCATTCTTCCTCAAAGTCAGGGTCTACCTGATGAAAAAGAATCATTAGGAAATTAAAACATCCATTGATTTCTCCAGGACTCGGCCCCACTTGCAGGAGACTTCAAGGCCTGTGAACATCTCTGAACAGCTAAAAACTTGTCCCTTCCCTCTGTTCATGAGACCAGCATGCCACAAGAACACATATCACATGAGTACAACACACAGGGAATGATCTACCAGTCACCAAAAGACAGCTCTCAAGTGTCGACAGGAGAACACAATGAATTCACTAGCAAAGCAACAGTTACAACCCTGAGATAAATAAAAGATCAGTATCCAGTCACTGATAATCCTGCTTAGTTTTAGTCAGAAATAAAAGATTTGCGGCCTCCAGCAAGACTTACACTCACTTTAGAACATAACAAATAATGCAACCACCATTGATCTTTGGCAAACCATGGAATCAACGTTTCTCACAGCTGGCTAACTGGGTCCATAATTCCTTATGGCTTCATTTTAAATTTCAACTTAGTCTTGACTTTTGGTTCGTAAGAATTTTGAAACCATCACTTCTTACAAGTACCAGGCATCCCTGGGACAGGGGCGCTCAGTACATTTAAATTTGGTCTTCTTTAGGGCCAGCTGCAGAAGCAATACTGGACCCCACACATCACCTTGAAAAATCTCTGAGCCATCCCACAGTGGAACTGTACAATGGGAGGTATCTTTTGATGTATGACTAGAATCTGATATGAATATGTATTGTACACCTTCCAGCAGATCAGAGTAAAACTCAGCATTTGTCACACAGTGTGATGGCTCCTTAATTTAACACAAAAATTAAAAAGTAAATTCCTCCTGTCCTTCAGTACTAAATCTTGCCCTTCCTCAAAAACCCTTTACAGACATTTAAGGTAAAGTTAATTTCCTTGATTTTTGGCATTCCTGCAAGTAAAGATAAGACCCTGTCTATTCCACTAGTGCTCGGAGAAACAGGTACTTGATAAAGTTGTCTAATTCTTTATGTGTCTTAATGCTTCCAGCTTTACACACCACGTTTCACTACAGCTGAGTCTTGGACATTCATGTTAAGAGCAGGGCGCGCAGATAAGACGTGGGGAGAGCAAAACGCAAGAGCAAAAATTTCTATAATCCTAAATCCCAGATAAGCATTTTTTTTAAATCTACTCTCTTAGCAACTCTAAAACATACAATATAATTAACTAGTCATTGTGCTATACATTACATTCCCATGAGAATATTATTTTCTAACATATTTTCTCCCCACATCTTGATCAAATCCCTGTGAAGTACTAAAATGTGTTAATCATCTTTACCTTTTCTCGTCTATAAGCAGGGAAATGAGGCAGGCAGAAACAGAAAAGCAGAAGGAAAAGCAAGGTGACTGAGCATCTAACTACCCAATGGCCACAGGCAAATGAAAATAAAGGAACGTGTCAGCCTTGAAAGAGAAAGATACAGAGGCTACTACTTACCTCTGCTGCTAAGTAATGCCCTGTAGCAAGATGTTTGAAACGGAAGAGGCTGTTCCAATATCCTGCTCCACCCCGACACGGGTCATGTTGGACGACCTACAAGGGGAGGAATGATTAACAGGAATGAAAAAATGTCAACCCATATTAAGACAACACTGAGACTTCACTCCTGAGAGTTCAGGAGTGATATTTACTAGCTGAAAAAAATTAGTATCTTCCAACGAAGACATTGTAAGTATCATACATAATGTCAGAACTCAGACATATGGAAGTATGATTTTTCTCCAAAGAAGAAATAGTCTCCCATATGAAATGGTTCCAGTAAAAAGCTGAATGGCTTTCAGATTATTTGCTTTAATCATAGTAAGTAGAAGGTAAGATTCTACAATGCATCCATTAAAGCCATGACAAATAAAAAGAAATTTCAGAGGAAACTGAAAGCATTCTAAACTCATACTCACGTACTGAAACACATAGATAAGCCAGCACTCTGAAACTTGAAACTCACAGAGCCTGGGCCAATTTACCATAAAAATACATGTAACTTCAGCTTCTGGTCATGATGGAATAACTGGCACTGGTAGTTGGTGTCGTGAACAATTAAACACTGCACAAAACACACAAACTTGCTATAGACAACTAGAAAACTGGATAAAATGCAGGAAACAACTGTGTTCAGATGTTAGACAACACGCAGTACACAATTGTGATCTCTGAGAAAAGGGCAACAAAGTGATCTTCATGATTATTCCAGCTTTCTGTCTTAAGGTCCTCTCTGGATGGTAACATTGCGAAGAAGAATCCAAGCAGAAGACACTAGTCTGAGTTAAGGAGATACATCAGAATTTAGGGAGACTAAAGTGGCTGCAATTTATGGGGGCAGAATACAGAGCTACCCAGAGAAAAAGCTCCAGACATCTACACAGGAGCCTCGAGTTTTTGGTGGAATAACAAAGTTGCATATGTGTAAGGTGAGACCACACAAGGCCAAATGAAGAATGATAGGAAAGCTGTGAGCTCAACATTCTCATTGCTCATTTGGGGCTGGGAGATGTTATGAGAGATTCCATGGAACACCTCAGGCATTCAGTAAAAATGTCAGAAGGGTTACACCTCAGTAATGGAGCCAAGCCAGCCCTAAAAAAAGAAAAAAGACTATAATACACTAGACTTAGCAAAGCTTTAAAATAAGCCTCCAAAGCTTCAAACTTATACACAAGTAACTTTACTGTCTAACAAAACAAAACTCAAATCTCTTTAAAGGCAGGCAACAGAATACAGACACTCCACAAAGTAGCACCACAATGTTCAGCATATAATCATGAAGCACTGGACAGATGAGAATCAGGAAAATGTGACCCATAAACTCAGTGACCTGTCAGACAATATCAAATGATCCAGCATTTCTGTGTGGGTTGGTGGGGGCAGGAAACATATTTGAGAAAGAATGAACCCAAATTAAACCACTTTGATACATACATACAGATTCAAGAAACTCAATGAACTCAAAGCAGGATAAACACACACACACATACACACCTACACACACCCACCAAGGCTCATTATAATGAGATTAATGTAAATCAGAAATAAAAAGAAAAATCTTAAATGTAGCCAGGAATAGCATTAAGAGAAGGAAGGGAAAAATGAGGGGGGGGAATCAGAGGGGAGACGAACCATGAGACACTATGGACTCTGGGAAGCAAACTGAGGGTTTTAGAGGGGAGGAGGTGGGGCAATGGGTGAGCCCAGTGATGCGTATTAAGGAGGGCATGGATTCCATGGAACACTAGGTGTTACACACAAACAATGAATCAAAGAACACTACATCAAAAACTAATGATGCACTGTATAGTGACTAACATAACATAATAACATAAAAAATATTTCTTAAAAAAAGCAGCCAGGAAAAAAAAAAAGACACTATATACAGAGAACAAAGGTACGAAACCACTGAATTCACCTCAGAAANTAATAACATAAAAAATATTTTTTAAAAAAAGCAGCCAGAAAAAAAAAAGACACTATATACAGAGAACAAAGGTACGAAACCACTGAATTCACCTCAGAAACAATGCACACAAGATGACAATGGAAGTACAGAAAGAAAAAAACTGTCTACCTAGAATTCTGTCTCCAACGAAAATAGCCTTCATAAACAAAGGCCATGTGAAGAAACTGGAACCTTAATTCATCACAGGTGGGAGCATCAACTAGTACAATCTGGCAGTTCCTCAAAAAGTTAAAGACATATTACCCACAACTGCACAACTGCACCCCTAAGAGAACTGAAACACCTATAGCCTCACAAAAACTTGGTACGTGAATGTTCACAGAAGCATTATTCAGAAGAGCGCAGAAGTACAAACAATCCGAATGCCATCAAGTAAGAAAATATGGTATATCCATACAATGGAATATTATCTGGCAATAAAAAGGAATGAAGTACTGATACACATGGCAATATGAACTTTGAAAACACTCTAAAAGAAGTGAAAGTAGTCAGATACAAAGGATCACATACTGTATTATACCATTTATAGGGAATGTCCAGCACAGATAACTCTACAGAGATAAGAAACAGTGATTACCAGAAGGGGAGTGGTTTGAGGAGAAATAAGGTGTGATCACTATGGATACAGGGCTCCTCTTGGAGTAATGAATAAGTTCTAAAATTCATTGTGGTGATGGTGGCCAAACTCTATAGACTGAAATCAAACCATTAAATTGTATACTTTAAATGCAGGAGCTGTGGCTCAATGAAGCTATTTAAAAAAAAAAAGATTTTTAAAATGAAGGTGAAATATATTTCCTCATTTTCAAATGAGAGCAAGAGAATTGGTCACGAACAGGCCTACTGTACAAGACATGTTATACATGGTATTGGCTTCCTTTATTTTGAAGGAGCATTTACGATTCCAGAATCTGCAAGAAACAGATTTAAAAAGGAGAGACACTCAATGTTTTCCTGGGATATGCAGGGAAAAACTGGCAGGAAACAATTTTTCAAGGAGTAAGAATTAGACAGGTATTTCTTTCTCAGAAGAAAAAAGAGAAAGAGAGAGAGATGCTCTGAAGTGGACTTCTGAGTTAAGTATCTGAAGTTTTAGAAGTCCAGACCTCGAACACCCTCCACACAAACTTGTAATCTTTTTTTTTTTTTTTTGAGAAAGCAGAGGATCTTGGAAAAGACCACAATCCCTTTCCCCCTCTTTATTTTTTTTTCACTTTGAATTTTTTAAATTTTTGTGTTATGTTAGTCACTATAAAATGCATCATTAGTTTTTGGTGCAGGGTGCCAAGGTACATTGTTTATGTTTACTTGTGATCTTTAACTCATTTGAATGAGGTGAATAAGACATGGTACCTGCTTGTAAATGTATTCAAGTCAGCCTCAGTGACTTCTGCAGGCTTTGGACTTTTTTTCTGGTGGGGAGGTTATGACAACATGTTAAAGCAAGATGCAAAAATGTCTGTCAAGTGATGTCAACTGTGCAAAAATAACCTGCTCGCAGAACAAACAGCTCCATGGAAATGGGTACATTAAGTTATTAATTATTAAGTTAATGAAACAATGGTTTACTTCTTCCTTGTTTCCTGTATTTTCAGTTTTTCTTTAGTTTCTAGTTACTATTTTAAATTCACTTGAGAAGAAGATTTTGGGTTTTGGTTTGTTTTTTGTTTTGTTTTGGCAATCACACATGAAAAGTGGTTCTGAAAGACCGTTTTGAACATATAAAATGCTGTGCTGAGTACAATGGTGACATCAGTGAACAATGACAAAGGTCTAGATCACAAGGGGTTTCTAATTGAACAGAATTGACAGTGTCTCTACAAAGGCACTAACTAAAAAACTCTCAACGAGTGCTATGGGTGTGGGGAGAAGGAGAAAAAGAATAAGGAGAAGGTAGAAATTGAAAACTTTATGCAGAGTCCTTTCATCATGAAAACTGTAGAAATTTTTCTATACAATAGCCAAAAGAAACCTGAGTATTACAACATTCATATTAAAAGAGACATAAGACAATTTTTTAAATGGGCAAAATATTGCAACAGACACTTCCCTGAAGACGATTCAATGATGGCAAATGAAGACATGAAAAAATGCTCGATACCCTGAACCATCAGGGAAATGCAGATTAAAAGCATGGAGAAATTTCATTACACACCTATTAAAATGGCTAGCATTAAAAGGACTAACCATACCAAGTGTTGGTGATGATGTGGAAGAACTAGAACTCTCATACGCTGCTGGTAGGAATATAAAATGATATGAACACTTTAGAAAATAGGTAGTTTTTTTAAACATACACCCACCATATGATGCAGCTATTCCATTTCTAGATACTTAGACAAGAGAAATGAAACTAAATGACTATGAAGAGATTTGTACACATCTGTAATGCCCTCAGAAACTTTAGTTGTAACAGCCAAAAGTTGGGATCAACTCAAAGGTGCAACCACAGGTGAAGAAACAAATTGTGGTATACCTTACAGTGAAACACTGCTCATCAACAGAAAGGAATGAACTCCTGACATGTGCAACATGAATGAACCTCAAAATAATTATGCTGAGTAGAAAAAAAAAAAAAGACCAAAAAAAGATTATATACCCTCTGACTTCATTTATACAAAGTTCAAGAACAGAGAATACCTAACCATGGAGATGGAAGATGGAAGTCAAATCGCTGGTTACTGCTCTAGGAGGAAAAAAGGATAGTGTTGGAAAGAAGTTCAAGGGAGCCTTCTAGGTGCTGCTAGTCTCTACTTCCTGACCTGGATGCTGATTATGTGACCGCATGTGTGTGTAAAAATTCACCAAGTTGTATACTTTTGACCTGGGCACTTTGGGTCTGCTATATCTCAATAAAAACATAAAACAATTAAAGCAAGGGAGGAAGAAAAGCTGCAGTTACACAGAGAGAAGGGCTTTGGGGAGAGGCTAAGTCCCTGCAGCTCAGGCTCTCGTCACCTCTGTCCCCAAGCATTCATGCCATTGTCTGTGGGTCCCACAATTCTAGTCTCTTTCCACCTCCTCTCAATAAATGACATGCAGAATCGTTAATCTCCTCGAGTAGCAGAATCCTTTATCTCCATAAGTAACACACTGAATACATTACTCCCCTGCTCAAAACTCCTCTCCAAGCTCCTCTCCTGCCTATGACTTAAATCCAAACTCCTCACAGCCTGGATAGATGCCCTTCAGTCTCCAGTGTCCAAAACTAGGTTCTGTTTCCCTTCTGTGGCTATCTTCGGCTCCCCACCAAACTGGGATACTGAGCCTTACCTCAAGGCTGCCTCATAGTCCCAAATCCATGCCACCGTCTGACATGAAGTGACCTATACTCTGCAGATCTCTGCCTTCAGAAATGCACGTCATCCTGTATGTACCAGTCAGATGCCACCTCCTTCACCCAACCCAAACATCCCCCTCCCTCATCTCCATCCCCAGAGCATGAGCAAAGTGTCTCTGGCCACTTCGCCATCCAGTGACCTGGGTGTCTTTCTTTCTATCCCATCCCTGACATGAGCCACTGATGTCTCCTGCGGAGTAGGCACTCAATCACATATTGCTGGGACAGACATCTGAGCATGGGAAAGGAAGACATGGAAGGAAAAGACGATTAGATGGAGAGAGTAAGAAATTTCCAGCTTCAGTTGCGAGTTTGCTTCCCAAGTCGGCATAATTTTCCTCCACAAGCAGCCCAGCATCCTTCAAATACGGCACGATGTGCTTGTTCATCTGTCATCCCGACCCATCTTTAGGAAGAGGTTGGCCTAAGTACCCTACAGACCCCTGAATCTTCTCTCTCCCTCTCCAGCCCCACCCCTTACCTCCACCTCCCACAGGGCTTTTGAACTCGTGGCAGATGTGGCCGACTGCCGGCCAGTAGTTCTCAGGAAGACATGCTGTTTCTTCCTGTGCTCGTCGCAGGTGAGGAACTTCTCCTGCTCTGCATGGAACAGCCTTACCACATCACCCTAAAAAGACAGCACATGGAGGGTTGAAGGACCATGAATTTTACCAGAGAACTGAGCTGCTGCCCCATGTAGAGCCAGCGGCTGCCAGCCTGGGAAGTACCAAACTCACCCCCTTCAGGATGTCATCTTTGTTGTCACTCCATTTCATGAAAAGGACTATTTTCCAGCTTGTATTGCAGTTGACAGAATTGACCTGGAAAACAAATGACAGTTATTTTTTCACACATCCCTCCCCATGACTATGTCTTCCACCCAAAACTCCTCATTACTGCGCGAGAGACAGGGCTGTGCTTCCGCCCCCAAGTCCTACCAATTCACACCATTAAGATCACAGGAACTGCAAATTTAACTGGCCTGGCAGACGTGTTGGGTAATAAAGGGTACATTTGTGCCCATGACCATGTATGCTCGAAATGACTAAAGGAGCCTCCCCCTTCCAGACTTTCTTCTCCAACTCTCCTGTTCTGTAGCCAGAAAGTGAAAGCTTAGTAAAAACAAGTACCAATAAACATAAAGGTACAAAGACTCCAGGGAATACATTCTAAAATGTGAATGATAATCACCAGCAACAGCAGCCACTGCTTGTACCCTAAACATATGCCAGGCACTGGGCTAGGCACTAATAGTCATGACTATATTTAGTCCTCCGCAACACACTAAAAAAAATGGTAAGGACCATCGCACCTATTTCAGACAGGAAAATTAGTGCACAGGGACATTAGGGAAATATACGGTAACTAGCCTGGAAACGCGGAGCTAGGGGATGGAAGATTTGGGATTTCATTCCGCATCTGACTCCAGAGCTTGTGATCTCAACCGTAGACAAATATTTATGTCACAACCAAGTTACTGTCCTTTGGTCCTGGAATTGCCAAACTTGAGGCCAAGGAGATGTATTGCCAAAGTCAACAAATCCCCGTTGCCGGGCCGCGGATGGCCTCTAGTACACCCATCTTACTAAGCAGCCAAAGACATTCACCCAAGGGAAACAAACTGGAAAAAGGTGCCCCTCTGGCCAGAAAAATTTGGTAGAAGAGGCCCTTCTCCAGCATAACAAATTAGGCAACAATCTCCCAGTTATAGGAGGCTTAGTAAACTGAGTCCCAGGGTAGCTATTTGCCCTCCCCCAACTCCACATGGCAACCCTGATTCTGGACCTTGGTTACTCACCTGCAGAACAGGTATGCTGCCCCATGTCACTAATAAGGTCACTTTCAGCATGCACCTGCTCTGGCCCCAAGAAGGCCTGTTCCTGCAGCCTCCCCCTGCCCACAAGCCAGTACGTGGTTTCCCTTACCTCGTTGCAGCCGGGGTTATCGACCAGCTGGTGGCTGCTGGCATGTAGGGGCTGGCCAGCATTGACGGGGTTCAGTACAACCTTGTCACCAATGACCACCTGGAAAGGAAGAGACCAACAGAGCTTCTTACAAAATAGGTCAGATGTCCCCGGTGGAGAGCAGGTGGGCATCCTTAGACCACCCCTTGGATATGGCACATCCTCACCCAGCACAACCAAACCCTACAGGCCTGGCAGTTAAGTCCCACAATTCCCGTCCAATCCCTAGAGAAATACCGAGACCAGCGTGGGACACCACTGCCAACTGCCAATATCCCCCCTTTCCTATGCTAACAGAGATCTATAAATAAGCTCCGAGTATTAGGAAGAGAAGCAGAACATTGCCTGAAGGAAGTCTATTTTTAAACGAATAAAGCTATAATCTTCTATATCTAAAGCAACGACTTTCATACTTTTTTGGTACAAGCCACAATAAGAAATACATCTCTATTATATTCCAGTTCATAGGTACTTATATGCACATATGTGAGTGTATATATACATGTGTGTACATATATATACATATCTATATTCGTCTAAAACAGAAGTTGCCTCCCTAAAACAATACTTATCTTCATTATGTTTAGGACAGCCTGATACTATCTATTCTCCACTTTCTAAAATATAGTCACAAGCCACTAAACTGATCTGAGTCCACAAACAGATCAACACTTGTTTGTAAAACACTATCCTACAAGGGATAACCAATCTTTCAACACCGTCTTACCTTCTCAACCAAGGCACAGCTCAACAGGTAAGTTTAAAGAAAGCCAAGGATTTGCCAAAAATGAAATTCAGGACCAAGCGCCTTTTTCTTTTATTATGAGGGTAGAAGGAAGGAGAACAGAATTGATGGCTCCCTAAGAGATAAAACTCATCTATTTTCAGTTTGCTACATTTGGGGAGGACATACAATTAAATTTTCCCCAAGTCCAAATATATATATATATTTTGGAGGGGAAACCTCAAAAAAATTCAAAACTTATGGTGAAAACTAAGCTTTACTACACTTGTTCTTCTCTCCTCAGTTGAGGATCAATATTTACTGCATACCAACTGGGAAGGAATGATCTGCTTCTACCTGTTTCTGGGATACAGCATATAATGTAATACATTCCCCAGCCTATAAACAAACACTGCCCAGAGCTTGTAAACTTAAATAGCAATATGGAAAATGGCAAAACTCAGTTTGAGGTTAAAGCTAGCTGAGCATCTTGACCAGATTTCAAGCTGTTTAAGGAACACATTTCGTGTTAGTAAAAAACTACTATTTCCGAACCTTAACAAGGTCAGAAATACAACCTAATAGCATTTGAACATACTTGTTGTCAAGTAGATGCCCACATAATGATGTACTAAGGCAGCTGACGAGTATCGGCACTGCTCTAAGTCACGCGGACAAGCATTTCGGCGGCTTTATAGCCTAGGGACCCCGCACGAGAGCAGCCAGCTCAGGACCGACCGCAATCACTGACACGGGATGGAGAGCCTGCTGGCTTACCGATAAAGGAACAAGTGAGGAATCATCCTAAAGTCCATTCTCCTTCCCTGCTCTACCTAATGATCTTTTCTTCTCCTTCTTTACTAACTTTATTTCCAAAATAGAGAGGCGTTTCCATTCCACTAATGATCTAGAATGACAGGGACACTGCCTGGGACATTTATATATGATAGTTGTTTTCATGGTGAAGTTACTGAGGTAATGGGCTATTCATACAATTTTTTCAGAAACTCAGTAGGAAAAACACAGCTACTGTATTTAGGTCACACTTGTCTCCAAATTTCCCTGTTTCCCAAACACTGGTTTCCATAGTGACTCCCTTCTCTTCATCCAGGATGAGCCTCTGGTTCCAACTATAATAAAATTCTCCCAGTTGACTGTTATATACAGTTAGGGCTGGAGGCTTGGCATGGGGCACTCCCCAGGCTGGGAATTTGCACTTACGCTGTCTCCAATGGATCGCAGCTTGTAAAATGGCTGAATATAAAACCAGGACCCTTCGTTTCCCGCCTCGTCCAAAGTCACTCTCATGGCATTCTTCTCCAGCAGAGCTGGAAGCCTCTTATTCACAGTTAGGTATTTATTACTTTTCAAATGCAGGAGCTGAAAACCCACGGAGGGAATAAGGTGAGTGTCAGCAGGTCTCCGAATCTCTATGATGTCTCAGTCACATAAATATGTATCAAACTTTCCTTCCACCCCTGAACTAACTATGAAGTTAGAGAGTCATCAATGTGTCTGAGGCAGGGAATAATTGGAAAATAAGGAAGAGCAAAGAGAGAAGAAGTAGAGGGAAGAAATATTTTATCCCTCCCCTACAACATGGCCATGGACAAGATGGAAGTTGTTCAGGTCAAGTGCACTATCAGCAAGCAACAGCACGCCATCTTTTAACAAGGAGCTTAATCCCACATAAAGGAGCTGAGGAACTGCAACCCCTGACCTTAACCTGGAGCTCGGAAAGGCACTTTTGAGCACAAGAAATAGTTGAAGAGGTGACCCTGTAAGGGGGACGTCATTTCATGTGGAATAACATGGCGGCTATACATTTCCACCTCCAAGTGCTAAGCACTTTATTCTTGGTTCTTGGGAGAATCAAAGATCTAAATGGGAAACAACTTGTCTCATAGTAGGTCTATACCAGCAAGCATTGAATAATGTTCCCAAATTAACAGGCTATAAGAAAAGATGGAAAGGTAGATGAAAGATTGCCCAAATCCTGGAGAAATATTAAGATCAGCATGGAACTTCATCACTAACTGCCAATATCCCTTTTTCACATGTTAATAGGTATACTTTCTAGAATATTCCTAGGAGGTCCACACTCTTCTATCAATGTTGTTAGGGTCATGAGTCTGATCCACGAGTCCCTGGCATCCCCTGGCCACATAGGGGATCCCCTGGCATCCCTTTATACACACGGGGAAGGCAATGCCCTCTTAAATCTCATTGTTACCCTGGTGAGTGGTCCCTGATCCTCCACACACCTGTCCAGGTGCTGAATTCAGTTGGTTTATAAACTGACATTACGTAGAGACGGAGGTGGATCCCAAGATCCAGGCTTCGAAGAAGTAATAAGTAATATCAGCTAAAATGTATTCAGAGCTTACTCTGAGACAGGTACCTCTCCAGCACTCTAGGAAACCAATACCGTTATTATTCCCATTTTGCTAGTGAGCAAACTAAGGCATGGGAACATCTCTTGCCCAAAATCTCATAGTTATTAAGTCACAAAGTCTGAATTGGAATACACTGAAGACTTTATATTCTTAGCCCCTGTGCCCACCTTCCATCTTCATTTCAAGCCATATTCTGTGATCTAACCACAGGAGAGAGTCCAGAGTTTGAAGGCACTGGTGTGGCTCAGTAATAAAGCTGATACTGAACTGTGGATCCACCTGGCCCCTTGTGTCCTTTCTCAGTTGGACAGGATTTGAAAGGAAGGTGGAGTGGGACTGGCAGGACCTATCTTCAAACAGATTTGAAAGCTACTTCACTATTCCAAAAGGCCAAATAATAATGATCCATTTAAATATAAAAGGTTGCTATTCTACTTCTCCCATACTCTAGATTATCACTGCTATCTAACACAAATAACAATGGGAAAGAATTACTTTGTAACCAGTCAAGTTTAAATGGTGATATCTCTCAGAAAGGTAAATAATGGAGCAAGATAACCAGATGTATCAAATCTTAAAAGGTTGGTAACTATTACCCTTTGTGTCTGTATCAAAATGATTAGGCTACTAGATAAGTAGAAAAAGGCCACAGGGGCACCTGGGTGGCTCAGCCAGTAAAGCCTTGGACTTGGTTTTGGCTCAGGTCACAGTCTCAGGGTCTCTAGACCCAGCCTCTGATTGGGTTCCGAACTCAGTGGAGAGTCTGCTTGAGATTCTATCCCCTCCCTGTCCTTCCCCCTCTGCTCCTCCCCTCCCCTGCCCACTCCCCACCCCTGCTTATGCAGGCACTAGCTCTCTCTCTAAAATAAATACATAAATAAAATCTTGAAAAAAAAAAAGAAAGAAAGAAAAAAGAAAAGGCTACATTTGGCACTGGACCTCCTCTCACACTATTTTCTGCAAGGATAGACCCAGATAGATTTTCTTAGCAAACCCCGCAATAGCTATTTCCTAAAGTGAGTTTTATTCCCATGCCAACTTTAAAGGCACAAGGGATAAACAAGTGAACCTCACAACCCATGAGCCAAGGCATGAGACCTATCATCAAATATTCTACCTGAAGGTACTGTATTGTTCTTACTGCCCCTGGGAGCAGCTCTTGAACCAACAGGTAAAAGTTACAGGGAAGCCAATTTTTACCCAACAGAAAGAACTTTAAAGGAAGGCAAGTGAAACAAAAGTGCAACAGTCAGGCTCATTTCCAGATAGGGAACTTCCCACTTAAAATATTTGCAAAGAACTTAAATTACCAACTACACGACAGAGTAGTGGCTTCTCACACTGAGAGAGGGCCAACTCAAAAGCCTAAGAATCCAACCCTTGTATGAAGAAATGCTAGACCTTTTGCACCAGACTGGCTGTCTCCATGGGAGCCCTGTTAGAAAGCTGTCCAAACAATCTTATGTGTTTGTGTTTTATTTTGTTCTTTGTAACGTTCCAGCTCCAGAAGAGAAGACTGGCCATAACCTACCTGGATCACGTTGCCATACTGGATTACGGTCCCCAGCAATTTCCTGTTTTCTGTCTCATTCTGCTTCTTTTCCAAGTCTGCAGCATGCTGTACGTGGAGAAGGAAGACTGGTCACAAAGGGGAAACAATGGCTTATGTTTCTCCACAGTGATGCAAAACCAATGTCACCAGTTCATATGAGAACCACAGAAACAAGCAAATATATAAGCAAAATGAGCAAGGGGTTCAGGAAGCCATCCCACTCTGTCCTTGTTTTTGTTGGCCTTCTTGGCTTTTTTTGAATGTATTTTTTTTTTTCTTTCAGACATTCATGGACATCTGCTTAGGTTAAGACGACATCAAAAGCTTATGTATTTTTGAGGAAAATAGGGTAGGGGTGGGAGAAAATTTGCATAACCCTTTTATGATTTGTAAAAGTCCTCTTTTCAGGTTTTGGAATAAAATAAAACTGAATTTAAATGCTGATTTTGGGTGATTTCTGGTTCTGTGTTCTGGAATAGTCATGAGCCTCAGTTTCTACTTTTGTAAAATGAGGATAAAAATAGTACCTATACTCTCATGTACCACAGCACCTGGTCACTGCATCTTTTATGGGATGCTGTTTGTTATTATTAAACATTACTGTAATTTACTTAATTTTTATAGCAGTTCCCTGAGGGGAGGTCATTATCACCATTTTAAAAAGAAAAAACAGATTCAGAGATTAAAAGGTTTATTTGACATTGTAATTAGTTGGATAGTGGGTATGCAAGGGATTTGTTATATCTACTTTGGTGTATACTTCAAATTTGCTTAATAATGTCTTATTCTGGGGTACCTGGGTGGTTCAGTTGGTTAAGGGTCTGCCTTTGGCTCAGGTCATGATCTCAGGGTCCTGGGATCGAACCCCACATAGAGCTCCTTGCTCAGCAGGGAGCCTGTTTCTCCTTTGCCCTCTGCCTGTTGTTACCCTGCTTATGCTCTCTCTCAAATAAATAAAATTAAAAAAAAAAAACTCACATATCTGTACTGTGGTATGTGTATATATACATGCACGTGCATGCATGCACGCGCGCACGTGCACACACACACACACACACAATGGAGTATTACTCAGCCATTAAAAAGAATGAAATCTTGCCATTTGTGACAATATGGATGAACCTAACAGGTATTATGCTAAGTGAAACGAGCCAGACGAAGACAAATACCTGATGATTTCACTTACATGTGGAACCTAAAAAACAAAACAAATCAACCAACAAGGGGCATCTGGGTGACTACTTCAGCTAAGCATCCAACTCTTGATTTCAGCTCAGGTCACGATCTCAGTGTCGTGAGTTCAACCCCCACATTTAAAAAAAGAAATGGACAAACAAAAAACCAAGAAACAGACCAATATATAATGACAATAAACTGGTAGGTACTAGATGGGTGAAGAGGGGGTGGGAGGTACAGGCTTCTAGTTATGGAATGAATAAGTCATGGGGATGAAAGGCACAGCACAGGGAATAGAGTCAGTGGTACTGTAATACCCTTGTATGGTGACAGATGGTAGCCACACTTGCGGTGAGCATAGCATAACCTATAAACGTATCAAGTCACTATGTTTTACACCTAAAACTAATTTTAGGTGTAAAACTAAAACTAACATTGTGTGCCAACTATGCTTCAATTTAAAAATAAATAAATAAAATATCGTGATGTTGGATATTTTTTTAAAAAATCACATCTATTAAGTAGCAGAGATAATCCTCGAACCCACATTTGGGTTAACTGCAAATCTGTAGGTACAAATGGGGCCAGCAGACATTACTAGTCCAAATCTGGCATGTTCGGGAACCTGGTAACGCTGAAGAGAGGCTTCCAGAATAGCCTGCCAGGGCCATTAACTGGAACAGCCATCTTTATTCATTTACTTGTATACCTCAGCAAGTATTACTATCATATTAAAACAAAGCTGAAAGGGAACTAGCTTTGCCATAGGCAATAAAGAAACTGTAGTTCCAAGCCCTGTCCCCCAAATCTAGACTGGGTCAAACAGAAGTAAATTAGCAGGGAAGAAATTCAGTACCTAATCTGATGGATAATAAAACCCTGGTGACCAGCTATGCGTTTCAGAATAGTTCCCATTGTTCTCTTCCCAGAGTTTCTCTCTCCTTGAGGCCAGATGTCGCCAGATGCCAATGGGCTAACGGGTCTCTTTCCCAAGAACAGTCTGCATTCTCACAGGACCTTCTGGGCTTGGGCCTGGTTCCACCACATACCAGCTTTACCATCTTGGCCAAGTTACTTAACCTTCCCAAGCCCCAATCAGTATTCTTGTTCACAAAATGGGGACAATGCAAAGAAGATCAGAGAAAATGCGTGCCCGATACATAATAGACATTCAATAAATTCTAAGATTATTATACATGCATTACTAAAGTTAAGAAATGTTCTAATGTTCTAATGATGAGAACTTCAACTGGTGAACTAAGTTGGGTGGGGAAAGAATATTTCTATTTTCTTCAAATTCAGCATCTGCTCCATCTCTACCTTCAGTGTAGGTATTTTTAGGAATGTACATCTTCTGACAAAAATAAGCTGCAGAAAGCAATCCTAAACCAAAAAGGAACCATGTTACAGGAGGGAATGACCTGCCCATGTTAGTGCAGATGACTGTTAAGTTTCTCACATCTGCCTCAACCCTGTAAAACAATGGTCTATTCAGGGACTTTCCTCCCTCTCTCTCCTGGAATTAGTTACCAGTCTGCTTCTTCCTGTTACCTAAGATAAAATCCACTGGGTTCAAGACACATCCAGAAATAATACCCGCACAGACAACATGAGCATCCTAGGCATCTGAACTGCCCCCAGCACCAAGCTTAGCTCTCCCTTCCCCTCTATCCGCACCCTCCCTACATTTCCTCCCACCTTCTGTTCTCCCTAGTTTCATGTCTGTGCCACCCCCCTCCAGAGATCTCTAGAATACCCCGCAGGTTCTACAGGTGTCTCCCAAACACAACACTGGACTGAATCCATTTGGAAGAAAGTTTTAGCTTCTTAGAGAGGCATTTGTCCTTTCTGCTAAGTAGTTGTCTCTGCTAATATGGACAGAACATTCAAGAAAGAAAAAAATGTCCAAGTGGGGAAAATCAAACATTCAATAAAATAAGACACGACGTTTTCCAACAAATATAGTTATTCCTCTACTCAAAACCTCCTACTGAAAGGAGTCACCTTTAGTAATTCACAAAGCAGTGTTTCTTAGACTTAAATGACATAAAGGTTACAGTTTAAGAGAGAAAATTCTCATGGACATTTCTCTTATTCCCAATTTCCAGTGGCCTCAGTTTAAGAAGCACTCATCTAAAATAATAAGTTTCTACCTATGCTTAGATGAAATACAGAAGTAGCAACTCAGTGTCTGCTGGCATGTTTATAAAGAAACAAGTCAGTCATCAAGAAGGCATATATTCCATATTAAAAACTCATTAAGTACCACCAGCTCTACAGATTAAAGAGTATTTGTCTAAAAAGACATAAAAGGTAAAATTAGAAAATACTAGGGAACAAATACCTAAGAACCTCTCTTAAAATGGTGACTGTCACATCTGAAATACTGCTGAAAGGTTTAATGATAACCAAGCCTACATAACTACTGAACGAACATTCAATGCATTAGCCTTACGGACCATTTGAAGAATTCACTTTTCCTATAAGCATAAGCGTACTTTGCTTAATGAGAAAACTCTCCAATTCATTTTACTTTTTATTAAATACATAAATACCAAATGTGTTCATTTGAGTTTGCCCATGGGTCCTTATATAACTCCCTCCACAAGCCAAATTCCAGTCTTAGACAAAACCATTTTTCATGATTTTGGGGTTCAATAGGTGAGGCACAGACTGATAAAAAGGGAGTCAGGTACTAATTACTGGGCCCACTGATGGAGATTACTTTACCTTTGAATAGAATGCGACTTTCTCTGTTAAACCCCTCAAGTACATTCTAAGGAAAGGCCCATGCTCTGAGACAGGGAACTGACAAATCTTTCTGAAGGATTATCTGGCCATATCTCTCAAAGATTTTCAATGGGCGCAACTTTGATTTGGCAATTACATTTCCAGAAATTTCTCCTAATACGATAATCTTGCACACAAACATGTCTGTATCTGCTAGTCCAGTACTGTAAAAACTGCCAGGATCGTGACTACCACCCACCCCACAAGGACTGACTATGTAAAGTTACAGTGTTGGCATATAACAGAGGAACCATGTGGCCACTAAACAGGGAAATAAAAGATTCTTATTCTTATATTAAGTGAAAAAAAGTGAGTTAAAGAAAGAGAAGACAGCAGTATGTTCCCATTGATACTTCAAAACGTAGAAATACAGGAATATACTGGGGCGGGGGGAGTCGGGGAAGATACCAAATATAAACAAAGATTTTATTTGAGGAGTAAGATTTAGGAATTGTATTTTTTTTTCCTTTTCTTACTCATATATTTTGCAATTCTTTTTCTATAATACTCATGTGTGTTATTTCTTCAAAAACCTCATCATACCTCTGTGACAAATAGCCTGGATTTTTAAAAAATTCATCTTAAATGTGTTACCTTTTCAAAATTTAAAACCAAATAATTTAAATACCTGCTGCTCTTTTCCCTTACACACTGGGTTGAGGACCGTTTTGAATTTCTAAGGAAGAAATCATACTTAATACTATGGTCTCTATCACCATGGTTCACCATGGATATTACCATGCTCCCTAAGCAACATGAAGGTCAATCTTCCCCCAACCACCTGTTAGTTTATTTCAGAAAAACAGAGAAACAATTATTCAGTTACTACAGAAAGGTCACTGGAACAGTGGGGAAAGGTTATTTAAGGTCAACAAACTCTACAATGTGTAATATGATACAGAATTAAGGCTTCTGAAAACAAGCAATGTAGGACCCAGGCTTCAGGAGACAAGAGACTCGTCATTCCTCTGGCTTTTCCTAGCTTGTCAAGACTATGACTTAATGTAATCGACCATTTCTCAGAACCAAGACAATGCAGGTCAAAATGCTGTCAGCAGACAATAGTCAAGGCCTTTGAACACATTATGTGATTTGTGGGTGGGAGAAGCTCATTTTGCCAGAATACTTTTGAGAAATCATGACCAGAAGAGTTAGAATCCAGTTGGTCCTGCAGAGGGAATGAACACGTACAGTAACCAGCCACTAGATGTCAGTCTCCCTCAGAACGCTGTTCATATGTTGCTTATCCTAGTGAAAAGGAAGTCAAGTGGTCTAGACAACTAATTCCTTAAATGGCATTAATTTAAAATAATCTGACCTTTGATTGGGGTGCTGCACAATAGTTGACAAAAATAAAAACGAAAACCCACTGGAGACTTGCCATCAACCCCAAAAAGCAAGCAGCTGCCCAAAATACAACATTTTAATGACTGCACTAAAACACGTACACGACTTCCAGACACTAGAGGGGAAGAAAGGTCCAAATAAGCAGCAAAGTAGGAAATCCATGAAGTCAACATCCAAGTCACATCAGCAATCCTAAATCAGGGGAAAGTACTGGTTTCCTTTTTAAAAAATGTTTTAAAGAACCAACAGCATGAAAGACCTATTTTACTTTCTTCCTTTGTTTCTTTCTCTCTTTTTTTCAAATGAGTTCAGAGTTCTTGATGACCTTCAAGATTGCATTTTTTTTTTCAACTGTGCCGTTTTTTCACAGTTCATTCATGGGAAGGAGCCCTGAAAGGAATTTCCATTGAAAGGAAAAATGACAGTTCATCACAGGTTGCAAACAGGTGGCTAAAGAACCCCATCCAGCTTAAGACATTATTGTACTGAACGGATGCTTTAAACTTTAATTGAATTAGGTGCCAACTTTTTTTTAAAAAATTGAGATATTAGATATAAGGCATGAATTTTTAGCTTCTCTTAAAAAAGTAGAAGACATGGCAGGAGCTCTGGGCCCATGTTCCAATGCACCAACACCAAGGGGACAGAACTGCCCCCTTTGGACCCACACACAGGCGTACTCCACTTAGCAACAAGGCCCACCAAGTGCCTTTTATTGCAGTTGGCTTCCTGTATGGTCAAGAGGAATCTGAATTTCTAACTCCTGCTGTAAAAAGCATAGGAAAAAGGAAGGCTTTTGAGAGGTACTAATAAGATCTGTTTGAACACAGAATGATTTTCATAACAGAAAAAGAAAAGTCCAAACTACCAAAGATGTACTTCTTCCAAGATAACCCCACAAGCATAAGCACTAAATATCTACTGAGAGAGATGTGCAAAATTAAACAGTCTTGCCCAACCCATTCAACCAGATTCCCATAGTCCCAGCACAAATGTCAGTAGGACCCTGGGTCATCACAATGGTTGGGGAAGGTGGCGGTCACTACTGATGCTCAGTGCAGAGAAGCCAGGGATGCTGGATGCCCTGAAATGCAGGGTACAATCCTGTGTAAGGATACAGCATCCTTCATCTTGTATAGTTGTATGTCTGGTTGACATTTACATGGGTTAAAAGGCTGTCTGCAATTTCTGTGTCTAGTTCCTAACTCCACTTTACATATCAACACAAAGCATAGTTTGATATGGTTTAATTACCATTAATACATTTACCCAAAATGCAAGTGCTATTTAATAAAGGGAGGAGTGTACTTTGCATTCTTTGTAACACTACCAATATCTGCTGACCATTTTGGAAAATTACTTACAAAAAACATGCTTTTTAGCAGCAGTATTACACACCTACCTGAGTCATAGTCTTTGGCTGCCTCATTCAGAGTTTATACAAATAGGAGTGAGCATTTACTTCCTTAAGTCCCTTAGAGTAATCCTGCCCAAGCATTAACTAAAGCACACGATTATAAGATTTATTACTTTCCTCTTATTTTTCCTTTATAATTCATTTTTAAAAAACTGGTGTCTTCAGAGGTTGTATTATTTATGAATGTTATTTCCTGTTCATAGAGTTACATAGTATTTTCTATTAGGAGGGAGTCTACTGAGGTTGAGAATGCCTGCCCTAAAATCATGAAAATATGATGCAATTCCTGAAGTATTCAAAGCAACCTATTTGCTTCTGTTTTCTCTTCTTCTCCTATCTTCTGACTCCCACAGATGCCTCAGACTGAGGCTTGGCACTTCTTCTTCCTCCAAGAAGCCCTCCCTGACTACCACATCACCCATACTTATTCACAGAAATGGATTTGTGTCCCCCTTCTAGGTGTTCCCACAGCCTCCCAGGTGCTTTTAGGTTCACCCTGCAATAGTACTTGCCACACTGTCTTGTCACCACCTCTTTATTCCTTAATAACTCTTGAGCTCCCAGAGGGTTCAGATGCTATCACAGTTTTATCCTGATTACCTAGCACAGTGCTCCTCCATTCAACAAATATTTCTTGAGCATATACTATGTGCCAGATACTATCACAGGCACTGGGGACACAGTGATGAAAAAGCCAGCCATTTCTTCTCATCTTGTGGGACTGTCATTCTAATGTATGAAAGAGGATAATTAAGGGAATACTAAGTATAATTGCAGACTATCATCAGTGCTGAGAAAAAGAGAGTGTTGCAGTGGAGGAAAGTTGGCAGGGCATTGCTGAGATAAGGAGATGAGAAGAAACATCGCTGAGATAACACTTCAACAGAGACATGAAGGAGGTGTAGGTCTTCACTCAGGAAGAGTCAGGAGAAGAATGTTCTAAATTGATAAACTGAAAGCACGAAGGTAGCAAAATTGTTAAGAGACTATAGTGCTCAAAAAAATGAAGTGAAATAAAGCTACTGGAGCAGAATGAGCGCAGTTCAGAAGGCTCAGAGAAAAAAAGCAGGTCCAGCAAGGACAACACCCGGATTTCATTTTAAATGAAATGGCAGTGACTACCGGTGTGTTCTCACCCTGCACAAGCTCACTGAGGTTAGGAACCAGGTTTTTTCATCGGACCTAGAGCACCTAATCCCCATCCAACACAGTATGCGCAGGATCAAGAAGGCCCCCTATGTGAGCCTTCCTTTACCAAATGCAGCTGGTTGTGACTTTGCCATGTATTAGTCAAGGAGAGCCAGCGTGACAGGTAACCGGGTAAGCTCCATGGTGCTCAAAGATACTCTACGTCTGTAACTATTATCACTAAGTCTCAAGACAGACCTTTGTTTTTCATCCTGGTAGCAAGTATCTGAGTGCCTACTACGTGTTGTAGGCATGAGAGAGCCAGCAGTGCACAAACCTGACACAAATCTGTGCCTGCAAGTAGTTTCCATATGAATGGGAGTAGCCAGGTGATATGCAAAATCCATTAGAAAGATTATGATAAATGACACTGAGAAAAATAAAGCAAGAAAGGGGAATAGTGCATGGGTTGCAATTTTAATACTACTTCACTAGATATATGTCATGTCCTTCTTCTAAACATCTCAAAGTAATTCCACACAAATTAGCCTCACAGAAGAATTAGGTCATCTAGATATTAGACACTAGAAAACGATATCACCATTTTATAGATGGAGAAATACACTTACAGGGGCTCAAAAACTTGCTCATGATCACAGAGCACATCAGCAGTGGAATAGGCTTGTATGCCAACTTATAGTCAAGATAAATACAGTGATAAAATTTATTAAGCACTTATTATATGTTGCAGGCACTGTTCGCGTGCCTTTCATGTTTCATTTCATATAATTCTCACAACAATCTCTTGCTGTGGATATTATTCCTATTCCCATTTTATAGGCAGGTAACGAAGGCACCAAAGAGCTGATTAACTTTCCCAAGACCAGCACTGCATGAGTGATGCAGCCAGGATTTGCTTCCAGAGCTTGTGCTCCTAACCAGTACTCTAGCTAGTCATCCCAGAAAGGGGATGCCTAAGAAAACAGTAACTCTCAAAGGATCCCAGGATGACTATGACCTCTCTCTCCTTAGAGTCAGCTCCCTTTTACCCCTTAATCAAAGAACATAGGAGAGCCCGTGCCCACAGCTAGAGGGTTGCAAAGCTAATCCACTTCACTCAGACAAAACCTAAGTGGCCATTCCTAAGACCCTCATCACAGAGAGGTCCCCCGAAATACGTACGTGCAATTTGTTGAGCAATACGGCATCTGTTGTGCTGTTGGCCCCTGGCTTGGCAGCTTTCCAGAACTGCTTCTGGGCAGAGTAGCGATTCATGGGACATAGCTTAAAGAGGCAATCTAGAAGTGAAACAAATAAGAATGTTTTTGAGGAAGCATATGCATTCAACCTATGAAAAAACATTCTCTAAGTATAAAGTCACAAGGCCCTTTTAGGAACCTCTCCTCTGAATTTTAATCTACACCACCACCACATGAGGTGCCAGGTGAGGAAACTGAGGCTTTCAGAAAGTAAGTCAATTCATTAGCCGTTGTCACACAGCCAGTTAGCGGCGGAGCTGGGACTCAGAATCTGGGGCTCTTAAAGCTACCCCATAGTTATCTGCTTTCCTTCATGATGGACAGACAGAAGGACGGACACCCTAGTCATACTCAACAACACAAGCAATTTCATATGTAGATACAACTCTCTTCAATCCAACTATGTTAAAAAAAAAAAAACTATAGAAGGGGCGCCTGGGTGGCTCAGTGGGTTAAGCTTCCAACTCTTAATTTCAGCTCAGGTCTTGATCTCAGGGTCATGAGTTCAAATCCCATGTTGGGCTCCATGCTGGGCATGGAACCTACTTAGAAATAAATAAATACTAGAGAAGTTTTTTTGCAGGGACCTCTTAGAGCAGTGGTCTCTTGAGCACCATATACAAATGATTCTCGGGGGCAGAAATAAAATATCTGGGCTTGGAGTATAACAGCACAAGCCCTGGCCCTTCAGTGTCCATGCATCACAATGTGCTTCAGTGTAGGTGTACCTGGGCACAAACAACTTAATATACTGTTTTAGAGAGTAGAACTGGCCCTCACACAACAGACTAGTGGCTTCAAAGTATTTCTGCAAAGAAATCCAACCAGCTAAGATAATGGTAGCAAGTAAGAACAGGGAACAATCAACCCTTGTTGAATTCCTCACTAGACAAGGAAAATGATGATGATCAAAAAAAAGAAAATGTGAAATCGTCTAGATAATAAACCTGATAAAACCATTTAAAACATTGTCTCTAGTGATGAGCCTAACCCTATAGCACCTTGGGACCTCACGGTAGGATAATCCTAATAGGATAATCATAATAGACGGGATACTATACTGTTTAATCTTAATCTTTTCATCAATGTCTACTTTCCTGCTTGTTTTTATAATGTATACAATATATTAGTACAGTAACACATATACAGAACTTCCAAATATATACATAGACATAAAATAGGGGTAGACTTGTCAGGTATTGTTGATAGAGACAGGCTACCAAAAAAGTTTAGAAATAATTGTCTAAAAAACTAATACAAAAATTGACATTATTCCCTGAGAAGTTTACATTTTGACATAGTTAGGTTTTCAAGAGGTTAAGTATTTATGGAGTAAGATTAGTAACTCTGGAATGAAAACCTAGGTCTAGAAAAAAAAGTATACCCTGAAGTATTTCAGAACGAGCTTCTAAGGATATTCAATCTAATAACCACATACTTATTCTCACCTGTTCACTGAAACAGATTCTCTTAAAGGACCTCAAATAGGAAAATACCTAATTATAATCTACACCAAATAACTCTCTCAAAGCAACAAAAATTCATTTGCTATCAAGTACGTAGACACAATGGCTTTGCTCTAATTCAGATCACTGTTTCGTCTAGGTGGGATCAGTGAATTTTTACAAAGTACTGCACAATCATTTGACACTGTTTAGGAAAAAATATAAAAGATCATTTAATTGTAGAACCAAAAAGTATTCTCCCCCTTTCTGTAATCTTCTTCACTAAATATTTCTACATAATCACAAGCAGTTATAAGGTAAATATAAAACCACTGATATCCACCCTTATCAAGAACATAATCCATCTACTCAAAGTTATCATTAGGGCATATGAAAGAGGCCATCTAGAGCTTTAGAAAACAAAGGACACCTCAAGTAACCTATTAAAAGATAGAGCTGTTATCCCTACCTCCTATGAAAGCCACAGGTCACTGTCATTTACTATATTAATGGCAACTGAATGACATCATTGAGACAGTATCCCCACCAGTTTCACCTATGTGAACCCCACACACACACTATTTACCTCGTGAATAAGAGCACACAACCGTGAGACTATTGGTCAGCTTTAACGGTCCTAGCTTTGACAGTGGACAGAGGTGGGCTGGACAAAGGTGACTTCCTTCATAATCACATGACTCAAAAAAAGGGCATTCAAAATATGAATGCCATCACTATTAATATTTGACACAGAACTCACTTCATGGGCCAAATAAGCTAAACAATTTCAAACTTCATCAATAATCGAGTAAAACGGTCTGCTTTTTACCTCCAACACACTTCATATGATAATAGCTAAATGGTATGAATTGCAAACAAAAGAATTTAAGTTGGTTCTAGGAACAGTCAGGCTGGAATCATAATGCCAAGGGATTAACAAGCAATGGAAAGTACCATCCTACAAGTGTTCATGGGACAGCCAAGTCCAACACTCCACTTAAATAAATGAGCTACAGCACAGGCTCAAAATTTCAGGTGGCTTTACCTTCATCTAGGATGAGAGTGTTAATTAAGTACTATCATCCACCAAAGCCTTGCCGTAACTTCCACACCAACTCTTTTTCTTGGACAAAACAAAGCACTGCATTGGGTTAAGCATATTTACAACCAACCAGCTATGTAAATATAAGAGATGCTAACAAACTAGTAACAGAACCAAATTAGCCTTGCTGATTTTGTCCTGTCTTCCCAGTTGCTTAGCAACTGATTCAAAGAGAAAATTAAATTAAGCAATTCAAATGTGATGTTAAACTAACCTTCCAAAATTCTGCAAGTCAGCGGCTCCACATTGCCCTTTGCTATTTGGATGGCACAGCAGGGCAAAATTAAAGTTCCACTGGATTCGAATACTGTGCTAAGTATAGAAATACACAAATACAGGAAATCCAGTAGAAATCCCATATCTGAGAGAATAGAGTACGCGTGTGTGTGTATATGTACACACACATACACACACACACACAGTGGTCTGATCTCACCCCAAAGAAATGCCACAAAGAATACCTTATGTGACAAGTGTTATTTTAGGCCTTTGAAGAATAAACTAAACTAAGCTTTTAAAAAATTACTCCTGAATATTCCTAAGCTTTAGCAGATGCCATACTGGGCTAACACAGAAGAAGTTAGCTGAATAGAGGGTTGGGTTATGTGCTGAAGGGCTGAGTGGGCTGGAACCCAAACAGAACAGGCCATGGGGGATCTTTTATTGTCTAAACAGCATCCCAGAACTTGGCTGGAAGGAGAAGGGTCAACTGCTTAAAGATGCATTAACTATGAAATGAGCACTTGCGGTACACAGTTAAGAGAAGAGGAAGTCAAGGGGCACTTGGGTGGCTCGGTTGGTTAAGTGTCAGGCTCTTGATAGTGGCTCAGGTCTTGATCTCAGGGTCATGAGTTCAGGCCTCACATTGGGAAACAAAAACAAAACAATAAGAAGGCAAAGGCAAGACGAGCCACGGGTGTTCATGGAGCCCTCTGCAACAGGGTCCGTGGGGGAGAAAGCAAAGAAGCCCTCTTGGGGGGGGGGGCACCTCAGGGACTAAGTCAGATAATAAAGGCTGCCAGAAGAACAGCCAAAACCCCACTCCCTGCACACCATCTCCCACCCACATCCCTAGAATTTTGAACTCTAGAGCGAAAGGCTCCTGAGTGCAGACATTTGTCTGTTTGGCATGCACTCATAACCCAGGGCCTAGGAGTCCAGAAGGAGCGCAGCGATAGTTGCTCAATTAGTGACTACATTGTGCTGCAACCTCTACAGCTCCCCAAGTGATGACAGGTATGTCCTCTCAAGACACCTCCAGTTCTAGGCCCCCGGGAATCAATCTGCTGACTCAGTTACCATTTACGAACGTGCCTACTGTGTGCTGGGTGCAGTACAGGGTGCTGAAAATACAACGCTGAGCCCAGCTCACAGGTTTCTTAATGACAGCAAAAAACTCAAGACACGAGTTGAATGACATCACGTCAAAAGTACTGCGGGGGAAAGAATCGTATACCGCCTCAGTGTGGCCACTGTGGAGAAGTGGCCTTTACACAAGGTGGTCAGGAGGGGCACCCCAGGGCAGCGGCATCTGACAGAGGGCTGAAGGGTGTGAGGGAGCCGCCTTGATCAACATCTGGAGGCAAAGCCTTCCAGGCAAAAGGACTAGCAAGTGCAAAGGCACTGAAGTGAAAGACATTTTGAAAAGGTTAAAAAAAAAAAATAGGAACGACGGCCGGGAAGGTACTCAGCAACAGGGAGAGTCACAAGAGCTGTGGCCAGAGAAGCAAGCAGATGCTGCGTCACACAGGGTGATGAAGAGCCTGCGGAGGCATGGAGTTCTTACTCCAGAAGTACTGAGAAGCTACAAAAGGGCTTTAAAGAACCTCCTCAGGGAGCCTTCTTTTTTGGTGTTGGTGCCTACTAAGAAAGGGAAGGCTAGGGAGGGGTGGATTTGGGGAGAAAAGTAGAAATCAGTCATTTTAACTATGCTTTATTTGAGATGCCTATGAAACATCCAAGCTGAAATGCTGAGTAAGCCATCCATCAATTAGCAGGTTGGAAATACTGTAGTTATTTAAGGAGTGAGGGCGCGGGGTGGGAGGGGGCGCAGAAGAAGGGTGGGGAAGATGAAGAGGAGAGACGTGGAGGCAACCAGCATTACAAATATAACGTAGCTACCCATCTGTGACGAGGGAGGGCAGAAAAAAGACCATTCCTCCCCTTTTCCTTCCCCCCAAAAGAAAACAGAAAAACCATCCTCTATGAAACTCAGTTTGATCTTCCCAAGTTGCAAGAAATGAAGATAGAAAGAGGATGAATGGGGTGGAACTTGATAGATAGAGAGAAGTGAAGCCTGAGTGTCTGCAGAGGGGTACCAGGGAGAAGGAAGCCAATTTGCCCAGTGGAACCCCGGAAGAGCTGGGGAACCCAGGACGACACAGTGCAGGGCACATCACTGCCCAAGCGGAAGCAAAGACAAAGGGCTCCAGGGGCTGAGTATGGTGCCGAGGACCAGGAATGACAGACGAGTCCATCCCCCCGCCACAGGGAAACATACTGAAGCTTTCAGAGGCAGACAAGACCAGTACCTGCTATGAAAGAGTCATGTAAACAAAGAAAAATGAGAGTATTGCTAACTCCGTGGGAAAGCTGCACATTAAAATCTAGTATGTTGGTAGCACAACAGTGAACAGTATTTACATAGTCATAAAAATCTAGGACTGAATATTATTTGTCTAGCCAAAAAGAAGTGGTATAACTCTAATGGGAGGGTGGAAGAGGAGCAGAGAGTGTCGGAAAGCCAGCCTCATCTATAATAATAGGAAGTCAGCAGAAGATATTTATAATAGGTTCATCTAAAGACATCAAGAGATACCCATCATCTAGAAATACAGGGGTAAATGCCAGTAGAAAATGTTAAAATATTCTAAATTGTTGCCTCTGGAAAGTGGGAGGCAGGAGGCGTCAGACACGGGACTGTTATTTTTATTCTGCATTTTATCAATATTTGAACTTCTTTGAGGCAAAATTCACATAACATAAAAATAACCATTTTGAAGTGAATGACGCAGTAGCATTTAGTACGTTACAGTGTTGGACAACCACCACCTCTAACTCATTCCAAAACACTGTCTTCACCAACAAAAGAAAGCCCCATATCTATGAAGTTCATTCCCAGCCCCCAATATTTCACTTTTTAAAGAATGTGTACCTATCAGTGAAAATGTTTAACTTTTGTAAGCAACCTTTTTGCACTCAAAGGCATCTCAGTTCCTACTTTGTTACCACTCTGCAAATGAGTGACAAAAGGCAGCAACCTGGATAACGTCACGGATCAGCAGGGATACAGAACCCTTCTGCACTGGTGATGGGCACACAGACTAGCGTGGCTGCTAGGGATGAATCAGATTTTCTGTAGATACACACAGTCTTAACATGCAACCCAGCAATTCTGCTACTGGGCAGACACCCCAAAGACATGTCTCACAGGCCTTCAGGTCTCCCACTTGCACTTGAAGGACAAGGTTCCAGGGAAGAGAGCCATGAGAAGGCACATCTGCTCTTAACTGTACTGGCTTGGGAGTAACATAAAACCTGGATCACCAGTCATCGGTGATCGCTGATCACACAACCCCACCGTGCTACAAGGAGCTGAAAAATGTACTTCCGCTGAGTGCGCAGCTGAGTATTTAGCCAAACTCTATGCTATCTGTCATTCAGAATGCCAAGGATCATTTCACCCTCTCTTACCACCAGCCACCGGCTGGTGTTGTGGCAGTTAACTAAACAAAAACAGTCCCTTCTCTCATAGAATTTGAGCTCTTCAAACCTATTTCAATGACCAAAAGACATAAATAATCAACAATCTTCCATTTTTTATCTATTTTTTTAACGAGCTAACGTTTTTTTTTTTAATTCTTTATTCACCCATCGTATATAAATGCAATTTTATATGGAGAAAAATCAAGGGGAGAGTTATTTAAGTTACAAGTATGAAAAATTTAAGTGTTGATCATTCATACATTGCCTTCTTTTGAAAAAAAGAGGCAGAGGAATAAAAATTTCAAAAGAACAGACAGTATGATTAATGAAGAAAAGGCAGAATATTAATTCCCCAGTAAGGGAGTTGAGATTTAAAAAGACGTATTGAAAGGGACGACAAAACAGTCCATATTTTAAGTATTCCACCATTCAACTTTACTACACTGCAAGTTTCACAAGTGTACGACAAACCTGCCATATTCATCATTCTGTCCCCACCGCATCCAGTAAAATATTGGGCCAAGGAATAAGTGGATACTCAAGGTGGAGGAATACTCTAAAATGGCAGCTGACAAAAGTAAAACCTACTCTGAATTCCAACAGAAGCCTTCCATGAACAAGTAATTAACTCCAGCTCCCTAAAAGAGGAAACCAGTACGACACATTGTTGTGCCTGTTGCTTGCTAATCACATTTCCCAAGTCATGACAGGCGCCCTTTGAAGTTAAGTGACATTTTCCAACTGGACTGCCAAATAAACCTTCCATTACCTGTCTGTAAAAAATATATACGTATTGTTATTAAAAGACCAAGGAAAACGAGGTAATTTTTTCCCATTTAGGCAACTAGGTGCTTTTTCCGAGTAGAAAATTCAGGACAGATACTGCTTGAGAGTACAAACTTACAAGTAGTAAATAAGCCCTAGAGATCTAATGCACAAGATAGTGAATGTAGACAACAGTAGTACACACCATAATCATCAAACTTGCTGAGACAGAACTTAATTATTCCAATCAATAAAAAAGGATAATTATGTAATGCAATAGAGATTCTAATTATTGCTACAATGGCAATCATATTATAACATGTAAATGTATCAAATTATCAAGTTGTATACTGCAAGTTTATACAATGTTATATTTCAAATATATTTCAATTTAAAAAAATACATTATAAAAAAAAGAAAGAAAGAAAAAAGAAAAAAGAAAGCTGACTACAAGCAAGGCTGTTATCCTCTCCATTTATCATCTTTCCTGGTTGTAGTGCCATCATTCACAAACACATTAATAAAGTGGAAACACAGGTAAAAATTCCTTTTTGATCTACTTTAGCTCAACCAAGTAAATTTTTATTTACTTACTTGCAAGCATTATTAGTGAAAATGGATCAGCTTTAACCCAGAGATAGAAAGTAAAAAAAATTAGTTAAAAAAACAAGGCCTCGGGCACCCGGGTGGCTCAGGGGGTTAAAGCCACTGCCTTCGGCTCAGGTCATGATCTCAGGGTCCTGGGATCGAGGCCCGCATCGGGCTCTCTGCTCAGCGGGGAGCCTGCTTCCTCCTCTCTCCTCTCTCTCTGCCTGCCTCTCTGCCTACTTGTAATCTCTCTCTGTGTCAAATGAATAAATAAAATCTTTAAAAAAAAAAAACAAAACAAGGCCTCTTCCCACTCTACCAGACAAAAGTGCACACAAGTTCCTTCCAGCTGCAGCCTCAGCTCAGGCATCTGCCAACCACTGGAATGTCAGATGTCCTGCCCTCTGCACCCAGACAGAGGCAGAGACCCAGAGCCAGTTAAAGATAACTGACAGCAGGGTCAGATGTCCAGGGGCAATATGCATAATGTATCAGTGAGGGGTGATGGGTCACTGCAACAGAGGTAGCACCCTCCCCGCCAAAAGGCTTCCAAAGCAAGAACCTTGCTGTGCCCCTACAGCTCCCTTCATGCCTGAGCATGGTGCCTCCCTTCTGATTTTGTGAGCTACCCAATATTCTTCCAGCAGTTTGCTTCCTTGGCTTATCTTAGTTTCTGTTGTTTACAACCAAGAGTCCTAGCTGAACTGCAGTGTGAAAAACCACTGCACTCTGCTGGCAGTGGAAAAAAACAAAGGCTTTTACCACCACCAAAGAGAATGCCAAAAAGTAAGAGATGGCAAACCTGGAAAGTTGGCTGTTCCCACCCTGGTCCCAGCCATCACTAGCTGAGCAGTGGTGCCCAGGTTACTACAATTCTCTTCCTGTAACAAATGAGTCACCCCTAACTGACCACAGAGCCTTGAGACCTGATGGAGCAGGTGGAAGTATATATCCCAGGTCAGGTCAGTCATAGAAAATCCAGACATGGATGTCTGTGTACACTGCTCTGCAATCTAGCTGACTGGGTTTAAACCTTAGCTCTATCATGTTAGCTGTAAGATCTTGGAGAAAATTATCTCATCTCTGTAGGTTTTTGTCTCTTGCCTATAAAAGGGTAACAACCACACAGTGAACTACACACTAACTTAGAAGATTAAATTAACTACCTCATTTAAAACAGTACAGATCCTGACATAGAGTAAACACTCAATAAGTATTCACCCTTGTAATAGGATAAACAAAGTGCATATTCATTCTATACTGCAGCGCTGGGGTACACTGCAACGGATAACCAGCTATTGTTACACACAACAACATGGGTAGATTTTACAAATTATTTTTAGTGAAAGAAGTCGAAAGCAAAAAAAACCCCAAAAATCCACTTATACTTAATGAACCTATTCATACAAATTCAAGAAGAGGCAAAACTATAGATATAGAGTCTGAATACTGGTTACCTTTGTTGGGGGGGGTGATATTTCCTGAGAAGGAGCACCTTTTGTGGTGCTGAAAGTGGTCTCTACCTCAATGTTGGGGGGGGGGGGTCGTCATGAGAGAGAGGGGGGCTGGGTGGTGTGTGTGTGTGTAAAACTTCAATGAGATCTGCATTTAAGGTACATGTGTGTGTAATACCTCAATAAAAGATAAAAATGAAAAAGCTGTTCTCATAAAAAGGAGGATTAAGCACATTTTCCCCTATGTGAAAGGTTAACAATAGTGTCTGATTTCCATTGCTGGGAAAACATGCTTTGTTTTGCCAGGGTTTTGGGTTGGGCATTTGCTGGTTTATAATGGAGAGGAGGAAAGGCGCAACAGAGATTACATCACTGACTACCCAAATGGCCTCAGTTATTTGCATTACTCGCAGGACAGCCTGGGCAATGAGCATTCCCTGGCCCAAAGCCCAATACCCAGAGGGACTGTGACCGAGGGAGGCTTTTCCCCTCTGACTCCCTGTATTATCCAAATATAATACCATTAATAGGCAGCAGTTTAAAAATGCAATCTATAACAAAATGCTAGGATGTCTATTCTCTCCAAAATAATCAGGGAAAGGGGAAGATGGGATATAGATGAAACAAGATTGGCCATGAGTTGGTAACTGTTAAAGGTGGGAGTTGGGCACATGGAGGTTCATTATACCATTATTCTCTCAGCTCATATAGGCTTAAAATTGTATATAATAAAATTATCTGTGAAATCTCAAGTATGAAATTTTTATAAAAACTAAACAAGTATTCACCAGGTTCAAAACAAGGTTGTTTTTAAGTTAAAAAGAAGGAAGAAGGGAAAGAAGGAAACCCAGTCATTTTTATATAGACAAATAACCTGGTTCTATTTGCCAATCTACCTGAAAACCAATATGTTCTGTAAAGGAAGAAATAGGTCGATGGACTGGTCAAATAAGAAAGATAGTAGAGTGGAGGCGCCTGAATGGCTCAGTTGGAGGAGCATCTGACTCTTGGTTTGGGCTCAGGTCATGATCTCAGGGTCGTGAGATCAAGCTCCTGTGTGGGGCTCCAAGCTGAGCCTGGAGTCTGTTTGACATGCTCTCCTTCTGCCCCTCCCCCTCTGCACATGTGCTCTCGTGCTCTCTAAAATAAATAAATAAATCTTAAAAAAAAAAAAAAAGGAAATACAATAGACTGAACTGCACCCAAAAATTACAGGATGCCCAGCTCTAAATTAGATCTGTAAAGGTGTGCCTGGGTGGCTCAGTCGGTTAAGCATCTGCCTTTGGCTCAGGTCATGATCCCAGGGTCCTGGGATGGAGCCCAGCATCAGGCTCCTTGCTCAGCAGGTATAGTCTGCTTCTTCCTCTCCCCCTGCTTGCGCACACTCGCTCGCTCTCTCTCCCTCTCTGTCAAATATATAAGAAAATAAATCTTGGGGCACCTGGGTGGTTCGGTGGGTTAAAGCCTCTGCCTTCGGCTCAGGTCTTGATCTCAGGGTCCTGGGATCAAGCCCCGCATTGGGCTCTCTGCTCAGCAGGGAGCCTGCTTCCTCCTCTCTCTCTGCCTGCCTCTCTGCCTGCTTGTGATCTGATCTCTCTGTGTCAAATTAATAAATAAAATCTTAAAAAATATAAAATAAAATAAATCTTAAAAAAAAAAAGATCTGTGAATACCACGTAATTCTATGGACTTTGGAAAGCTTTGTTCTAATAGAACTCTACATCCTTGGCACCTCTCAGAGTTAAACAGCCCTGGCTATTTAAACAACTACAGCACTTGTGAACCTCTGAGAATATGTCAGATCTTCTACAAAAGGGCATTCAGAAGGTCTGGAACATCTAGTCTGAAAGGAGTTACATAAGCTATTGGACTGGTCATCCCCGGATCCTCCTGGAAAAATACTTTTCCCATTAGAAATTCCCATTACACAAAGGAAACATAGGCCGTCTCAAAGTAATTGGATTTCTCCCTCATTCAACAAACATTTCTTAAGCGCCTATGTACTAGAGATAAAGAGTCAGTAAAATCTGGTCCTGAACGTCCTCGGGGAGGAGGGGAGACAACCGATAACTCTAGAGTGCACGGAGCAGAGGGTCACCTAATCCGATGTGGGGAGAGATGGGAGAGTCAGTGAGAGAAGACCGCTCAACAGAGCTTTGCAGGATCTACTGCTGAAGCCAATGGGCCAGGGCAGGGAGAGGGACTGACAACAGAGAAAGAATGAGAAATCTGTGGCATTATGGGCAGCCTATTAGCCCCGGAATTAACTTACTTTGTGAAGTGGGCCAGACCTCCTGATTGACCCACAGTTCACAATGAGAAAGGCTGATACCGCCAGCCTGCTGCCTCCTATGTTCCCCTACCTGGAAACCTCAACACTGCGTCTTCTTCGCTTGTTCTCCACCTGGTGTTCCAGAAATCCCAAACCTGTCATTGCTGGTTTACACCCATCTCTCCACAGAGATATAAAAGGGCGAGTAAACACCAAAACCAAGAGAAGACATGACCTCATTTGTCTCGCTCTGGTCTCTTCTTTACTGGTCACCACTGAAGACCCAGAAACCCAGCTCTGAGCCCCTCAGTATTTCTCCCCAATGCGGGGATTTCCTAATCAGCCCTCACCATTTGTGAGCAGGGCCTCTCCTCCACATGTTTTTTACTTTTTACTTATTACTCATACCATCAATGAAGAGATTCTTTCCAAAGTGGCCCTTTCACTGACTCTAATCCAGCGAAAAGGAATTACCCAAACAAATCAAGAGTCAAAGAGGTCATATATTTACCCTAAATGAAAAGTCACTTTCTAAATTTCATGACCTATGTTTCCTTTACTCACACTTTATTTTTATCTTTGCAAACGCAGACTACCATCAAGCAGCCTTCTGAAGTCAAAATATTTGCCATGAATGAGGATTACTAAACTTCTTCTCTCCCCAAAACACCTACCTGAAAGATACACGTTGCCACCCAAAATGGTGCCTTATTATAATAGAGGTTCTCCAAGAAGCACTTCCAAAATGAAAACCTCCCCCCAAACCAAGTGATTATACCAGGGTTTCTCAACACTATTGTTGACATTGTGGCTGTCACCTTAATTATCTGTTGTGGGGGGCTGTCCTGTGTGCTGTAGGATACTTAGCAGCACCTCCGGCCTGTACCCTTCAGTTGTCAGTAGTGACCCATCCCCCAGTTCCTTCCGATCAAAAATGTCTCCAGATGGTGCCAAATGTCCTCTGGGTGGGGCAAAATTACCCCTCACTGAGAACCACAGGATTAAACCGCCCTTTCTATCCTTCTTGAGGATCAGTGCCCTCAAGTTACCAGAAGTGACAAGATGGACTGATAAAGACAGCATGGAGAGGCAAAAATTATGTCTCAAAAGCATCTGTTTGCTATACTTGAAATTCTATTTGACAGCTGGAATTCTCTGTTAAGTGACTGCCCTGTCTAAAATCCCTTAGGGTTGTGATTCTCCCGTCTGGCTAGTCCTCAGTGGCCAGTCCTCAGAGTCACGTGGGGAGCTTTCAAAATAATACAGGGTTCTGGCCCCTCCCTAACAGATTGAACTCATGGGTCTGAAGGTGGGGCCTGAGCAAGGTTTCCCACCCAAACTCCCCAGGTGATTTCCACTGAGAAGAGCTCCTTTAGGACTCCCCATGGCAACAGTGTGCTCAAACAGGGGTGGAACATCATCGTCAGGGGATTTTACTAACATACTGATGTCTGGATGGAAAGTAGGGCCTAGGAGTCCTCATTTTACCAAGTTCTCCAGGTGATTCTAATGTGAATGGTGCCCATTCACACTCTTAGAAACAGTGGCCTATAGAATAAATGAATTCTAAACACAGCACTTCTCAAATTTTAATATGCAGACTAATCATCTAAGGACACTGTTAAAATGCACATACTAATTCAGCAGCTCTGAGGAGGGACGTGGAATTCTGCATTTCTAACAAACTCCCAGGTGATAGGAAGGGCTGATCTGGGGACCACTCTGCCTAGCAGGGTTCTAGCAGACTCAAGAGACTTGGATCCCCAAGTCCTGTAGGTACATATATCAAAGAGCTTAGCAATGAAAACGTTCAGATGCTTCGAAGGTTCAGGTGTGGTAGAAAGAATGATGGCCAGGAATGCGTGGCCCTTCATATCACCCATCTCCAGCTTCATTTCTTCACAGCACTCCTCCACCAACGTCCCACTCTGGCCATTCCGAACTACTTACAATTCTCACAAACATGTGCCGTATGGGGGCGCCTGGGTGGCTCAGTGGGTTAAAGCCTCTGCCTTCGGCTCAGGTCATGATCTCAGGGTCCTGGGATCGAGGCCCGCATGGGGCTCTCTGCTCAGCAGGGACCCTGCTTCTCCCTCTCTCTGCCTGCCTCTCTGCCTACTTGTGATCTCTCTCTGTCAAATAAAATCTTAAAAAAACAAAAACAAAAAAAAATCCATGTGCCACATGTCACTCTTCTGTATCTCGACCAAGTTGTTACCTCTGCCAGAAATCGTCTTCCCATGCCACCATCTCAACCAGCAAAACCGTCATTTTCTGCCTAGGCCACTCTTCATCTATCGTGCTTTAGGTTCACCTCAAATTTCAGCTCCCCAGGGAAGACTTGCGTGTCCTCCATGCTACCCCTCCCTACCATGGATGACCATCATTCCCGCCCCCAGGATCCCAAACAGTACCTTCACTCTAGGACTGCCTTATGACTTGTCTATGTAATCGGTACGTGGACTCATGATTTAATTCCAAAACATCTAAAACACCATTTTAAAATGTATTCAGTGGAAAAGGTTCTTTTCTCTCCCTGGATTAAAAAAAACATTGGGTAAGACTCTAATAACAGCAAGATATTGACTATCCTAGGTTGCAAATACTGTCAATTCAGAAATTACAAGTATCCAGACCCATTTAATGATCAAAGTTCCCAGTATTATTTGGAGCTAAGATTCCACTCCTCCCAATCTCCGTCTTCTGCCTCCATCCTCCCTACCCCACTCCCATTTTGCCTCCTTTACTTTGGATCCCATCTGGGTAGCAGCAGGAGATGTGGGAAGAAGGGCAGCAAAGTTGTTAGTTGGCTGGAGGTATCAAGCTGGCTTCATACACCAGCCTTCGATGAGAGAGGCTTAAAGCTGACTTTTCCATTCATTGGGCAAAATTTTTCTTAGATTTTTATTTATAAATAACTGCAAACTTACAGAAAAGTTGAAAGAGTAGTAATACATCAACTATTCTCTACACCAAGTCACCTTTGTTAACATTTTGCCCATTTGCTTTATCATTCCTATTCTCTCTATATACACATATAGAATACAGAATATTTCAGAGGTATGCTATACATGAATGACATATGAAAGAATTTCCTGAACCATCTGAGAGTAAGCTGCATTACATTATGCCCTTGGCACTTCTTCCAGTGTCCATTTCCTAAGAATAAGGGTATCCTCTAACATGACCTCAGCACATTATCAGTTTCAGTACATTTAACACTGATCTTGTAAACCTGCAGTCCACATCTCTACTTTGTCATTTGATCTGACAATGTCCTTCCTAGCACTTTCCCCACTCCAGTTCAAGATCCAGTGAGGACCAGGGACTACATTTACTTGTAACGTTACTACAGTTGATCCTCATGTTATGACCGTGACATTTAACAGCACAATCCCTTATTTTTTTAAACCGAGCAGTTCTCATTTGGGGTCTGAGGTTTCCTCACAGTTCAATTCCAGCTGGAATATTACATAAAGGATACCATACCCTTCTCAGGGCATCACATCTGTAAGGACATGCTGTCCCCTTGCTCTGGTTGGCACTTTAACAGGCATCCGGGAGATCAGCATGTCACTGCTAGAGATCTCTCCTCTGCATTCCCTCTTCAGGGGGAAACTGATCTACTCTGGCAGTCACAGGCCCTCCTTGGTCACTGAAGATCCAGCACTGTGCCCCCAGGTTCTTCTCTGCAGAGGCCTCCTTTCCAGCTAAGATGATCTCCATACTGACTCTCTCACACATGCCCCATCTACACCCAATGGAAAAATCATGAATTCTTTGCTTGGGCACACTGACACCAGTGTCACAGAAATACTTTTTACTTATTATTAACATACCTAGACAGCCCCTTTCATCGTCTAGATATTCCCTAGTTGGAACGAGACACCCCCATCTCTTCCCAAGCAGAGGAGACACATACTCAGCTTTCCAAATTATCCAGCTGTAACTTTACAGATAATGCCTTTATAAATGCTCAGAATCCATACTCATGAATGCATTACCCTTTGTGCCTTGGTGCCTCAGCAGAGACTTCTAACTTCCACCCTGTCTACCTGATCTCCTCCTACCTCCCACCCCCAGAATTCTGCAAAGGCCTGCAAATACAGGCTCTGGGTCTTTTTCATCACTGTGTTCCACAGGGCCTAGCCAATAAGTACATAAGACTTCAATAACCTTTGTTAAACAAATTATAATGCTTCCCCCACCTAGAATATATCTACAAATACAATCAAGAACTGTCATCTAAAAAGAGGTCTTGCCTTATTTCCTTCCCTTTACCTCTTTTTTCGCTTGTTGTTTTAGTCAAAAGCTGGTATTTTATTTTACATGTGTTTCACTTTCATGTTTTGTTAGCAGTAAGCTTCAAATTTTTCTATATGTACTAATTTTTTAATTGAGATTTCATTCATATCCAACAAAATTCACACTTTTAAACTATACGATTCAGTAGGTTTTTTGGAAATTCAGAGTTGGTTTAACTATTACTACTATCTAATTCCAGAACACTTGCATCACCCCTAAAAGAAACCCCAGACCTATTAGCAGTCACTCCCCATTCTCCAGACCCTCAGCAACTAGCAACTCCTACCCTACTTTCTGCTTTTATGGATTCTGGACATTTTACATAAATGGAATCACAGAATACATGGTCTGTTGTGATTGGCTTCTCTCATTTAGCATAGTGTTTGTAAGGTTCATCCATTTTATGGCATTCCTTTTTATGGTTGAATAATACCCCATTGTATGGAGAGACTACATTTCATTTCTCCATTTATCAGTTGATGACATTTGAGTTGTTTCCATTCTTTAGCTATTTATGAATAACGCTGCTATGAACATTTGTGTACAAGTTTCTACACAGATATGTTTTCAATTCTCTTGTGTATATACTAAAAGTGGAATCGCTGGTCATGTCCTACTATGTTCAACCTTCTGAGAAACTGCCAAACTGTTTTTACAAAGTGGTTACATAATGTCATGATCCCAGCAGAATGAGAGTTCCAATTCCTCCAATCCGCTCCAACACTTATTATTGTCCACCTTTGATTCTAGTCGTCCTAGTGGTTCTGCCTTCGTATTTCCCTAATGACTGATGACTGATGATATAGAACATCTTTTCACGTGCTTATTAGGCAACTATACACTTCCTCTGGAGAAAGGTCTATTTAAAGCCTTTGCCCATTTTTAAATGGGAATATTTATTTTTTACTTATAAGTTGTAAGGGTTCTTTATATACCCTAGATATTATTCCCTTACTAGAAAAAATGATTTGCAAATATTTTTTCCCTTTCTATGAGTTGTCTCTTCACCTTCTTGTATGATCTTTTGAACCACATAAGTTTTCATGTTCCATTAGGTCCAGTATTTTTCTTTTATTGCATATGCTTTTGGTGTCATATCAAGAAACTATGGCCTGATTCAAGGTCATGAGAATTATACCTATGTTTTCTTCTAGGATATATATGGTTTTAGTTCTTATATTTAGATCTTTGACCCATCACATTCACGTTTGTTTATCATGTGAAGTAGGGGTCCGACATGTGAAAATCCACTTGTCCCCACATCACCTGTTGAAATTACTATTTCCCCCACCTAATTGTCTTGGATACATATTGCAAATCAATTGAGCATTAAATTATGGGTTTCCTTCCCTTTTACTTCTACGAGGTAATTAATGTCCACCAAAGCTTTCCACACTCAACTCTTATCAACAGAAGAAGAAAAAAAAAAACTTTATTTTTTTTCTCTACATTCCTTTAATTACAAGAAATAATTTTCTTTTGTTTGGGGTTTTTCTTTAATTTTTTTTATTACTTGCCCCATGGGTACAGGTCTGTGAATCATCAGGCTTAAACCTTTCACAGCACTCACTATAGCACAAACTCTCCCCAGTGTCCATAACTCATCCACCCTATCCCTACCCTCCTACCCCCCAGTAACCCTCAGTTTGTTTTGTGAGATTAAGAGTCTCTTATGGTTTGTCTCCTTCTCAATCCCATCTTAAAAAACAACTTTATTTCAAAAATTGTTCTAGGATTTCACAAGAAAGCCTACAAATATAATTAAGGGCCGTTGAAATGTAAAATTAGCATAATTTCTCTAAAAGTTAAACATGGCATAAAGGAACAAAAAAAAATACCATCTATAACACACTCTAGTATGTAAGAATGTGACACTTGGGTCTTCAAAACCCATCTTTTCAAATATAGTAGGGGAAAAGAAGGTCTTCCAAATGGGGTCTTGTTGATATAAAAGAGAGTGTGAGATGCTATTCCCTGGTGAATTTTCTTTACTATCAATGATTTTTTTAAGCTATGGATGTGACACCATATTTGACCAAGTTAGCTTCGACCAAGTTCTCTTCCAGGAATAAATGCAACTTATAACAGCGAATGGATTTCTGTGAAAACCACAAAATTATGATGTGGTTTCATGAGTTGTACTACCCAACCAAGAAATTCAGTGGAGTTCATATTTTTATTTTGCCACTCCTGTGTTATGAAGGCTATGGATGTTCTGTGGAACTGACATTTGGGAAGCGAGTAAGTCTTAGAGGGAAAGCCATAGAAATTAGCTTGTATGACACAATCTTGACCTTATTCCAAGGAATATATCTACCACCATTAACTTTAAATTCCCAGAATACCACCCTTCACACTATAATCTCCACATTATAATTTCTAAACAGCCCACAGACTATCATTTTACAAAGAAGACACATAAACATTCACATATATTTGACAAATGCCAGGAAATCATTCTCAATTTAGAAGCTAAAAATTAAAGCTTTTTAGACTCTTCATAAAACACACACACACACACACACGCACATGCACACGCGCGTGCACGACAGGAAGGCATGCAAAGATGGCATTCTTTCTGAGCTCTTCAAACAGCCCATGAGCACACTCCCCGGTAAAGCCATCTACAACAAGACCCATGGTTGGCATTTCCTTAGAGTCACAAAATCATTTAAGACCTTGAAATCCTCAATTTCAATTCTAACCCATGGGAAGAATTTGAGGGAGCATAATGAGTGGGAAGAAATCAGGACCATAATGTCCCGAAATCTGCCTCAAGCAGATAAACAAACTGAGGTATACAATGGACCATGCTCAGTAGTAAAAAAAAAAAAAAAAAAAAAGACCAGACTATTGACACACCCAACAAAAGGAATGAAACTTAACATAAGTATGCTTCATGAAAAAGGTCAAACAACAGAGAGCGTGCACTGTATGATTGCCTTTAAATATAAAATTCTAGGAAACGCAAACTAATCTATAGTGATGAAGCAGATCAGGGTTCTTGGCGACAGGGGGGTGGGGAGGTAGTTGTAGGAAAGAGGGAACAGGGATTATGAAGGGGCAGGCTAAGACTTTTGGGGGTAGTGACTATCTTCATTATCATAACTGTGGTGATGGTTTCACAGGAATACACATGTGTCAAAACTTACCAGATTCCACATTTTTAAAATGTGGAATACACTGTATGTCAATGACACCTCAATAAAGTTATTCAAAAACCCCATAAAACTACATCCACCACCTTACAACTCTATACACTGACATGCCAACCTGATACTGTCTAGTCCAAAACAGATTCAGTGCAGAGCAGTGACTTGTGCTAATGCCGGAGAAGTAAAGTCAAGACCCCAAGGAATCCAAGTGAAAAACTGCTGCCACTGTCGGGGTGGGTACAGATTAATTAATTTCAGCCAATTAATTTCATTAAGGAATTTTCACTTTTAGAATTCACGACTTCTCTTATTTCCAGTTTTATGTCTCAAGCACAGCATTACAAACCCAACTGCCTACAGTAGCCACTCCAGAATTTTAAGGTAAGGCCACAGGAAATGGAGGAATGTGAGCAAACTGTAGAGTATTTCCCGTAGGAAAAGGGGAAAGCTGCTACTCAGTTTCTAACAAATGTTGCCATCTGGGAATGCTAATCCAATGTGGCTAGATCTGAATTTTCCCAAAAAGCCAAAAATTTGTCTTTTCATGTAAAATCTGAAATTTTTAAGGGCGAAGCAAGTAACTCAATTTTTAAAACACCGTGTGGGTTAAACAAAAAACAAGTGTGAGCAGGAGCCTGCCTATGGGTTGCTGATTTGCAACTACAGACAAAGCTCAGAACACAGGCTCTGGGTTCAGGACCAGCTCTGTAACTTCTGGCTCCATGACCTGAGGTAACAAACCCAACCTAAGATCCCATAGCCTCACCAGCAACACAGAGCTAACAATACAGGATCTACACCTGAGGGTTGTAGTAAAGATGAAATGTTCTACACATGGAAAACCTACAGTAAATATTACTAATACTAGTCTCCAAATGAGAGCATGCCTCACTTCAGTAGATCTCTCCAAAAACAGTTTTCTCTTTTGTGTTGAAGCTGCAGATGGCTTGCAGCTTGGAGGGCTCATAAGAACACTGGATAACAGCAAATGGGCTTCAACAAGCCAGAGGAAGGGGACAAAACAAACCTAACCACACTCAAACACAGAGCAAACTCTCATTTCCCAAGTAAGACACGGGGAAAATTGCCTTGGGAAGGAGTCTGAGTGATGGGGATAGAATGTGTCAGTGTTACATGGCACCAAAATATAATGGCCAGGGAAAAAAATTATGATGATCCAGTACGCTAATGAGAACACACCCAGAATATGCTCTTTCATTTTGAAAGCCGCACTAGGAGGCATGAGCAAACTCCATCCCAGCCAGAGAGAGGAACCAGGACACCCAGTGGACTTCACCATGTTCTCGGAGGAAAGGGAGGCTCAGGGGAGTTAAGTAACTTACATGACATCACACCTCAACTGGGACACTCTCAACTGACAGACTAATTTTTAGCACACTTTTGGAAAAGTTCATTTGAACAAAGCTAAAACTACTTCTTTATTGGAAGACTGGATGGAGACTTTAATAGAACTCCCATGTTTTATGACCATCTTAAAGGTGGGTGTAATAATTAATTGTGTTTCCTAAGTTTTCTGCTTCTATTTTTTAATTCTTTGGTCAAACTAGGGTTTCTTGAAATACACCCCGGGAAGTAGGGAGAAGACCTTCTTGTTGCTGTCAAGAATCATGTCACAGTTAGAGATCTGACTACGATAGGTCATGTCCAGAAAAAGAGTAATGACAGGTCACCGAAGGGAAGACTTGCTTCTTTGCAATCAGGAGCAGTGAGAAGACCAGAAACAAACCTTCACTGGGAGAAGGATGGAAGTTCAGCATGACTCACTATCCAGAGCTGTACGAGGTCATATAGACCCTAGTTAGGCGCATAAGCCTCATGCCATGTGCACCCCCTTCCCCAGCAGGTAGATTCAAGGGGACATCACAGAACCACACTGCAGGTGAGCTCCAGGATGGCTGTGCAACCCAGAGCTCTGACTCTGACAGTGTTCTAACACTACTAGCCTCTCAATGCGTGAGTCTCTGTGGGTGTTTGCAAATCCAAATGCAAGGATTAACACAAGATAGGAGACCACTATGACTCCGTGTACTTTACATGCCAAGCGGACAGCCAGCTATGGCCTGCCAACCTAGGAGGGGTGGCCTGTGATGAACAGAAGCTGAACGGGATCACCATCACACCAGATCAGAATCTCTGGCCCTAACTGAACTGATACTTTACTTCTAGCCCAGGCAGTTCATTGACTGTTACCTAAATGCGCGTGCTGGGTCTCATTGCCACAGCTTCACTGTGCTCCTCCGCAGCTAGTATGGCCCCTTGTGCCCCATCGCCTTCACAGTGCACCTCAATGCACCCTTCCTCGGGGATGCTCCCACAAGTCATCTCTCTGGAAACCCCTCATCACTTTTACCCTTCCTCTCTTACTAAACTGCTCATGCACGGCCCTGGATTGCTGTCTCATTTGTCCACTGCACTGTAGACAGCAGCTCCACAGGGGCTCAAGGGACACCATCATCACCTACACAGACCCCCAGCCCCACAAAACCTTCCTCTGTGCTTGTGCACACACTGACTGAATGAATAGGAGCTTCACTTAAAAACATTATCATCTCAAACCAGAGTTGCCAGCTGGCGGGCGTAGGGCCAAATTCAGCTCATAGACAATGTTCTATCTGGCCTGCTCAGTGTTTTGAACAGACTGATACTAATTGCCACTATGTAAAAGTAGGCAATTTCACATTAAAATCCATCTTTCCAGCTTTTCATTAAAAGACAAACAAAAACAGGAACTGGCAACACAGGCTCTTATTTCTGCATGGCAGCAAATAGCTGGAAGCCAGTGAGAGGACCCCTTTACACAGGACATATACTCGTTTTCTCATTTGCCCAGTTCTCGCTGAGCTAATTTACTCACTCATCACTCTATTAATCCTAACCCATGTTTGCTGAAAATGAGCAAGCTACAAACCACTGCTGACCTATCAATACACTGAGAATATCAGCCACTAAGAGATGACACACTTTTATTAGCCCAGAGAAACAAGATAAAATCAACTTGTTTTCACATCAATTACAACCATATTCCTATTCCCCCATAGGGTGACCTGTGCCTTTTTCTGTGTCATAGAGTAGCTGCTGGATTTAAACACTAACAGAGTATACAAATGAAGGGGATTATGAAAAGACCGAGCAGCTAATGAGGACTTCCGATCCTAAGAAGTTGTATAAGATTTTAGGGAAGAGAGAGATTTCCATGTATTCTAGCAAAAAGGTAGTCATTTGATCCACATAACCCCAAACTGAAAAGGTGACAATTCACACCTTTATCGCAATAACAACCTGGTTCAGAGAACCGAAAACCCATCTGTGACCCCTTACGAAACCCTCCAGATCATAAATAAACCCCACGTTCCACATCTGTCACCTTATAAACAAGGGATCGGCAGAGCACAAACACCACTTTACACAAATAACAGACTATTACTTCACTGAGCTACTAAGTTCAAGACTTGGAACTAAATGCAGGGCAGTCACAACTATTATTAAAAACTAATACTTTAAAAGAAAGAAAACTCATGGAAAGAGTTCATCTGTTTATGGACTTAGTTTTCAACCATAAACACAGACCCTTCCAACATCCTAGGGCACTTTTTCTCAATTCTTGGCTGATAGTTTTACTGTTAGAGGCTTACCTAAAAAACACCAATTCAAGCTTAACACGCTTTCTGAAATGTGGGGGGCCTTTTAGAACAACATTCATCTATAATCTGGCTTATCACTCTTTTGTAAATGCTGCTGGCATTCACATCAAGGCCTTCACAAGCAGGGGATCTGGATTTAATGTCTGGTTTCACCTTAATTGATTAGGTGGGGGTTGGAGGCATGGCGGGGCGGGGCGGGGC
>LNAC01000744.1:446969-532443 GCA_002007465.1 Ailurus styani
GAGGGCAGGGCAGGGCAGGGCAGGGCAGGGCGTGCTCAGGCAAACTCCAAAGAGAAAACAAATATATACCATAGCTCTCCACCTACGAAATGACAGTCATACCTGGCCTTTCTGATTTCATAAAAACATTCTGCCCCAGACACACAACTAAAATTCTCTCAAAGGTCATCAATGACCTAAATGCTAAAAAGTGAGCTGCCTTTCCAGATGGCGCTCTCCCTAATCTTGGCGCTATCTGACACTCTCCGTTACCCTCCCCAGCAATTTCCAAGCTCCCACTCTCTGCCTCACTGCCCCTCTTGAATTCTCCTCACTACCTGCTCCTTCTCTACTCTTGAAAACGTCCCTGAGCCAGTGCCCCTGTTCTTATCTGCAATGGCCCAAACTGACTGTAAGCAACGTATACGAAGTATTATACTGAGTTTCATATACAACGTCTACCTTAATAATTCACATAATTACTTTTTGAGCTAGGTCCCATTATTATTACCATCCTCATTTTTCGGATGAGGAAACAGAGGCTTAGCAATCGGCCCAAGTTATATATATCAGGTAAACTTTAGAGCAGGGGAGGGTTTTAAAACCAGGTCTAAGTCCAGAGACCATTTCCTTAACACTATGCTCTACTTTCTCCACCTCACACAGGCTTCCATGAGCAACGAACACCATCTGCATGCTTAGTTTTTATTTTAACTTCCGTGGCAGACATTGTTTGCTGCTTACTCAGTGCCCATTCCCCTTCTTCCTAACAGAACACTTTATCATTGGTGGTGGCAATGGGCCAGATTTAAACACACACACACACACACACACACACACACACACACACACACACACACACTTCCCAGCTTCCCAGTAAGATGCCCATGGTGAAGGGCTTTTGTCCAAGGCTTTTAAAGGAGGCTCAGTCAGTGGGTAGGTGCATCCTTGTGCCCCTTCCTCATTCCCACACCTTGGAACGTGAACAAAACGGCTGGAGCTAAACTAGCCGTTGTATGATAAAGAGACAACCTAAGCATAGGCACACACTAGGGATGGAAGAGCAGAAAGAGACAAGGGATCCAGTTCTCATTAACCGTGCGGCTGCCACATCAGACCCAAGATTCCTATATCTGGACTTATTTTTATCTGAGGTAAAGACCTATTTTGGGCTGAGTCCCCCAGAAGGGGAAAATGCAATAAGAATTCATGTACCAATGATTTATTAAGAAAATGCTCCCAGGATAGACCTAGAGGGAGGTGAAGAAAGCATAAGAGAGAAGAGAGAAGCCTATCAGGGTGGACTTTTAGGCAGAATTTACAGAAGACCACCTTATGAAGAACTCTGGAGCATAAATGATGCCTCCTGCTATCCTAACTTGAGGCTGGGGTGCCAGGTTTTCATTCTTCTGTATCAGCCAGTCCCAGGTTAGGGTGGAGAATGGTAGAGACTCCCAAGCACTTTGGGCGGTCCATGTTTTTGTTTTTGTTTTTTTAAGGTTTTATTTATTTATTTGTCAGAAAGAGAGAGCGAGAGAGAGAGCACGAGCACATGGAGTGCAGGCAGAGGGAGAAGCAGGCTCCCTGCTGAGCAAGAAGCCTGATGCGGGACTCAATCCCAGGGCCCTGGGATCATGAGCTGAGCTGAAGGCAGACACTTAACTGACAGAACCACCCAGGCACCCCTGGCTCTCCATATTTTAAAGCAAAGTCTCTTCCAGAGCCTAAAGGCAGTCTTCTGATGGTGAGGCGAGAGCTCAAACTGTAGGAGGCAATTGCTCACAAAACCCAGGAGGAACACAGGGGGATGCCAGGGGATCAGGCAGAGCAACAACAGCAGCCACTACAATGTCCACCTGGTTTAAGTACCTGAGATTTGTATTTCTGTTCCGTAATAGCCAGACCCAGTCCTGAGTGACACAACTTCTCGGCTGAAGACATCGCCCTTGCATCTCCAGCTCTGATGGCTCTCCTAAACTGCACACCAGAATTGAAGTGCCTGATGTGTGTCTCCACATTTGTTCACACCTCATCTGGCTTCTTTGAAACCATGGGCAGCTGACACCTACCCCATCGCCACTGCAATGTGACAGGAACCAGTGTCAACTCATTCTCTGTCCCCATTACTACCCTAAATCTGTCCTTTCTTCTAACCAGCTGTCTTGATTAATGGTACCACTAACCACCTGGTAAATCAGGGAAGAATGCTTAAATTACATCAACTTATTTCTCTCCTATTTATCTCCCAAAGCCAGTGATCAGGTTCTAGTGAATCCACCTTACACTTATGGCCACCCCACCTTTCATGCTGCCTCTGTCTTGGTTTTTGGTCCCATCGTCTCCCGTAGGGACTCTCCCCATAGCCTCTTTGGCTGCTGTCTTCTACCTCTCCACTAGAGCTGGCTTTCTTAAACACTGTTGCCCATATCCTTCCCTGTGCAGACATCTTCAGAGGCTCTCATTGCCAAAATAAAGGACTGAGCTCCTTAGGCCAGCACCCAAGTTCAAGGGGCTTCAATCCACATTTCCAGCTTTAGCACCTCCTTCATCCTGTGTATCTTTAACAACATGTCTTCAACTTCCACTCTGGGCTTTCCTGGTTTAGGACATGAGTCTGTTTAGTATTTATTTTCTCATGCCTTATAATAGAAGTATAATAGAATAAACTAGCCTTTCTCTTCTACAGTATTCTACACGACCACAGGGAAACATCTTCTTCACTTCTGTATTCTCCAACACAACTAGCATCAGAACTTTGCATGTAATTATTCAGTTTTTGTTGCTGAATCAACTTCAAGGCTGTAAGGGGAAAAAAATCCATCACCAGCCCCTTGGCTATTGTCTTCACTTCTTTCTAATCTCAGCTCTTAGATAAAACACAAAATGCAACCCAGATGCTGCCACTGGCAGTGGTCACTTGGAGTCGTACATTCCTACTAGGAAAAAGGAGAGTGACCTAAATGACATCACAAGGTTTTAGAGCTGAAAGTAGCCTTATGTAGGCCTCCCACTTACAAAATCATTGTAATGGTTACACAGAGAAGGCAAATGATGTGTCTAAGTTCATAAAACACGCAAGTTAATACTAAACATGGAAGCTATGAGTAAAGCATCAACAACAGATATTGTTAGACATGGCACCAAGTGACAAAGCCAAGTCTCCTGACGGAGCAAGTTTTCATCTTAGCACAAAGCATGTCTTGAGTTACCAGAAAATAGGTCACTTTCCAATGATTGTACCAGAGAAGCCAATTATTTTCTTAGTATGCCCAGCTAAGACCAAACCACACTCTCCCAGTGCTATTCAGATTTTCCCCATGGAATCAGCCTTTTCCCAGAGTCCCTGTATTTGGGTGGGGCTCACTCTACCTTCCTCCTCCATAGGTAGGACCATGACCCAGCCTTATTTATAAAGGAGATTGTGTCCCCTCGCCACAGTGCTAAGACCCCATGGTCCAAGAGTCAATGGGATTTAATCAGCTGGAGAAACTAGGAAGGTACACCTTCCCTCCCCTGGCTTGGCTGAAAAGCATCCAAATCCAGAGCTGCACACCAGTGTGGACATCACCAAGAGAAGCCTGCCCAAGAATGAGGCCCAACCATAGGGAAGCAGAGATGAAACGAGGAGAAAATGGCAGAGTACAGCCTGTCAAGACACAATGATTTCATTTCGGCCCCTTTGCGCCAGCTAGCTATCAAGCCAACAAAGTCCTGTATCATCTGGGTTTTCAGTCTGCACCCTAAAGAATCATGATTAATATAAAGGCCATCAAGGGAAAACAACAAGAACTGCTTTGATTAAACAGCCAGATTGGGTCTCACAGTAGATGAAAGATTATGTATAAGTAATGGGCAAAATTTGATGCAAACACTGCTTAATGTACAAGGCATATCGCTGAAGTATTAAAACTAAAAGACAAGGTGCCTAAGAGACCAACAGTGAACAAACACATAACCTAAAACAGGCCAGTCCACACTGCACATACAGACTTAACCACAGTCGTTCGAGCACCTTCCTGGCATTCTGTGGTATGGCAGATAGGTACTAGTGACACCTCTTAAGACTGATGCTGTCCCTCACCCTTACTCACATCTTGTCATTAAACATGGACATTACTCTCACTGTGTTCTTTTTTTGGTTGAAGAATTCCTTAGAACCCTGGTTCTGAATTAACCTACTGAAGGAGGGATCAAGGCTCTCAGATCAAAAGCAGGAAGACCAACCCTCAAAGCAAATAAAATAAAAGAAGCTCTAAAACCTAACTGCAATGACTTTTCAATTTGCATCCTTTAAAAGTCTGATTATGTAATGCAGTTATGTCAGTTCTGTTAAACTGACACTGTTCCAAATGAGGACTTAAAAAGAACTCGACTAAGATAAAGCAAGCTATCATTTAAGTTCATCAACTCCAAATCCAAGCCAAAATAACCTCTGACATTTAACACTCTGACATCAGTCCTAAATGCTATAGGTTTCTGTTATTCATTTATAAGCTTCGCTTCAGAAAGGAAAAAAAAAATGCCCAGGTTAAATGAAAAAGTCTCCCAAACCATACCGAAAAAAGCAAAACCAGCTCAAGGTAAAGAAGTGGTGATCTGAAGACACTCAGGTCCCTTTAGGAAAATAAGTTATCCTGCCATTCAGACAGGGAACACTGTACTGAATCAAAATATATGGAGCGGACCGGAGTTACAGTTTACTAGGGATGAAGCATTCTTCCTGCCTCACGGTCTTGAAACAGCATGGGCAGACTCAGTGGTAAAAAGCCAAAAAAAAAAAAACCAAAAAAACCATGATACAGTAATGTACTTACTCTACTGACTCTAATTCATTCATAAATGCTAATTCAGCATCTCCTGTGGGCCAAGCACTATTCTAGGTACAAAGCATACAAGACTGAGCAAGACAGATACAGTCTCCGTCCTCACGTAGCATCAACTTCAGAGGGGGCAACAGAGAATAAATAAGGCAACAATGCTAAAAAGACTGTTGGCAGTAACAACTGCTATGGAGAAGAATAATGCAAGGTGAAGGGACGAAAAGGGATGAAGCAGCTAAAAATAACATGACAGGACAGTCAGGGGAGGTCTCTGTGAGATGCTGACATCACGCCAACACACGAAGGAAGTAAGGGCATGAGCCCTGCAATAATTCAGAAGAAAATTCCAGGTGGGACAAAGGCTCTGGGGCAGATGTTAGTTCACCACCGTGCAAGGAACAGGAAAGCCGCCAATGTGGTTAGAGCTGAGCAAGCCAGAAGGGCCACACACAGGTCAATTCTGAGTGGTAGGCCGGGGTCAGATGGCATGTCAAACAGCAGTTCTCAATGCCAGCTGCCTAGGCAGATACTCCAATCTGATTCTGTGATGCATTCAGGGTACCGTTTTTTTTGTTTTTCAATTCCTCCAGGTGATCTTAATGTGCTGCCACCTGAGGTTGAGAACCTGGCTTGATACAGTGTCCTGTGGGATTTTATTCTAAGTGGGAAGCCCTGTAAGCGAAGGAACTCCTTACCCGGAATGGTCTTAGAAGGACCGCTCCAGCTCCAGGCACAGTGAGGAAGACTCCAGGGGACATGGCTGGAAAAAAGAGCTAGTGGACAACCGCAGTAGTCATTCCAGACAATGCCACTCAAACTACAAGTGCTAGCCAATCCCCTGGGGTCTCCTTCAGAGCAGAGTGTGATTCAATGGGCCAGCAGAGTGGCATTTCTAAAAAACTCCCAGTTAATGGCCAGGTTCTTGGCTCCACGGATCACCTTAAATAATAAGGATCCAGACCAGTTGGTGTGTGTGTGTGGTTTGTGTGTGTGTGTGTGTGTGTGTTTTTAAGATTATTTATTTATTTGTCAGAGAGAGAGAGAGCAAGCACACAAGCAGGGGGAACGGCAGGTAGAAGGAGAAGCAGGCTCCCTCCCGAGCAAGGAGCCCAACGCAAGATGCTGGGGATCCTGACCTGAGCCAAAGGCAGAGGCTTAACCGACTGAGCTGCCCAGGTGTCCCCAGGCCAGTGTTTTCTAAAATGCAGCTCATGAATGAAAGCAGGTCAATGAAATCAATTTAATGGGTCTCCACTGTTTTTTTTTTTCCCCCCACGTAGTAAAAGAAAGTACAGTATCAGGGCACACTCTAACAGTAAAGGTAAGCAGTGTTTTGTGAACCTTCTGTTTCGGTCACATACACATATAAATGTAACACACACACCTACCTATACACATATGAATATGCCCAACGGTCTGCACTCTGAAATAGATTTCCTGCAATGAGGTCCAGTGCTGAGAAGCAGATGACAGTGGCTACAAACTAGGAGGTGGGAAGTACGCAGATGTGGAACATAACTGAAGGCAGAGCAAGGACTCAGCTGGCTCAGATACAGTATGTGAAGGATGGAAAGGAATCAGAAAATTTAGGATTTTACTGAGCAACAAGAATCACTATACACTGAGATAGGAAAAAGTAGCCATGAATGAGGTTTGGGGTAAGGAGAACCATCCAGATTGAAACAGATTCAAAGTTTAAGATGCCTCTGAGGTCCATTCAAGTGGAAGGGTCACTTAGAAAGTCAGAAGTGTGAGTGGTTAGCTCTTGGTAGACAGATCTAGGCTGGAGAAACACATTTATTAGCACCTTGAAGGACTATAAGAGAGCATGAGGAGTCAACACCAAGAAGAGATGAGGGCCAGGAACCAAGCCATGGACCAGGCCAAGACTTGAAAGGGAGAAAGAGGAAGAGACTGTCAGGGAGACCCTAAAGGAGCAGCCAGCCAGCTTCTGGAGAACCAGCCGACGAGGGTGTCTCCAAGCCAAGTGAAAGAAAGGATGTCATCGCAGCTTTGAATACTAGGTTTAAGATCCCACCGTACTATTAAAATATACTCTCCGGGCACCTGGGTGGCTCAGTGGGTTAAAGCCTCTGCCTTCGGCTCAGGTCATGATCTCAGGGTCCTGGGATCGAGCCCCTCATCGGGCTCTCTGCTCAGGGGGGAGTCTGCTTCCTCCTCTCTCTCTGTCTGCCTCTCTGCCTACTTGTAATCTCTCTGTAAAATAAATAAATGAAATCTTTAAAAAAATTAAAAATAAAATAAAATACATTCTCGATAATCTTAAAAAGTAGAAATGCAGAGAAAAAACATCTGGGAGGTTACAGAGCAATTTGATAATAGCGGTCAACTAGGGTTAGGAGTAGAACAGAAGGAGGCAAGCCTTTGCACCCATACTTCATTGTTACACAAGGAGACTGTATTTCTTCCATAATGGAAAAAAAAGTGTTTAAGCTCTTAAATGATCCTGATAGACAGCCAGGTCTAGGTATGACCAGGCGGGGATGCTCAAGGGGACATACTCCAGGATCAAATATCAGATTGAACAAAACGTCTTTGAGGGCTTTGAGAATGTGTATGACTGATTCCATACCAAGAAGAAAAAAGTCAATTGAAGCTTAAGAGAGCATGCCTGGCAGCTGAAATATGCTAGGAGAGAATCTCCCTACACAGCTTCTATTTTGGATTCCAGCAGGCTATTTAGCAGAGTCAGATGAGAAGTGTTAAAAACCTCTGCAGCTAGAAACTGTCTTCAAGAAGACTCTAGGCAGCTTGATTTGCAGCCTTCAGTGACAAAGATTAGATACAAAGCTGGTAATTAAGAACGCCTGCCTTTTTAACAAGTCCTTTTTAAACTGAGACAGTTCCCATCTTGTTCCTTCTTCTCACTTTACCCCAGAGGCAAGTACCTCCAGTAGGTTTTTGGAAGCCACAAATTCCAGCCACAGTGAGATACTACTCATTACAGTGATTTGAAAAGTAAGGGAAGTACAGTCAAGATGTGCAGTCTAAGCACTAGCTACCTGAAACACAGATTGAGCCACTAACTTCAGCATCACTGGGTGCTTACCAGAAAGGTCTCGGGCAGGCAGACAACAATCAGCAGACTGATACAGAATCTCCATTTGAACAAGATCACTGCACCCTTTCACCTGCACAGTCAAGTTTGAGAGACGATGCCTTAAAGCCAGGCTAGCTGGTCCTGAAAATCTCCAGGGAAATATAATAAACAAACACGTATTCCCAAGCCCTCTCTCAACTGCAGAAATGGAGCCCAAGAATTCGTTTTTTTATTCTCTCAAGTGATTCTGAGGCACAGTCAAGCTCACAAACCAATGCCTTCAAGCACCCAAACGTCTGAGTGCCACCTGAAATGTAAATGAACTTGAGTCAGAGAAAAATCCCAAGAAGGGAACAAGGGACATAAAGGGTAAAAGACTGCGTAGCAACAAAGCAAGACAAAGAGGTGACCTTATCGAAGAAACAGCCATCACAGCAAATAACTTATGTGCATTTAATCTAGGCGGGAGTCCTTGCACCATAGTGTCCAGATCCTAGTTCAACCCAAAAAAAACCGCTTGAGGCTCTGGGCAGCCAGACAGTGACTTAAACAGTGTTAGGAGGCAGTATAGCAAAGCATCTGGCAAGGAAGTACATTTCTAGCTGTGTTGCTGTGGGCGTGTGAATTCCCTAAGCCTCAGTTTCCTCAATAGTTGCACAAAGATAGAACTGGTACCAGCCTCCCAGTGTTGCTATGCAGAAGAAATGGCAAACTGTGGGCAAAAGCTTTCGGTACAGAGCAGGCACATGGTAAGCATTCAACTGAGTGTGACAAAGAATTATCTGCCTCAGGACAGATAAGAAGAAATAACAAACAGGATCAAGGAACTAACTCCAGCCAAGAGACATTAAACTCTAGTCCAGAAGCACCACAGGTCATTAAATCAAAATGTTCTTGTTCACCCTATACAGATAATTGGTTGGGTTTACCCACTTACCCCAGCAGTACGCAAACATTCACAACATACCTACCATATAGCTCTGGATCTCTGAAAACTTTTGATTTCCTAAAGAGGAAAACAATAATACCCAAACCAGAGGCGCCTGGGTGGCTCAGTCAGTTAAGCATGTGCCTTCAGCTCAGGTCATGATCCCAGCGTCTTGGGACCGAGGCCCACGTTGGGCTCCCTGCTCAGCTTCTCCCCATCCCCCTGCTGCTCCCCCTCCTTGTGCTCTGTCAAATAAATAAATAAAACCTTTTTAAAAAGAAATAATAATGATACCCAAACCTGACAGGAATGAACAGAACATTCAGGTGCCCAAAACAGCTGCCCGGTCAGGGAATGGCACCGAATTCGTAACTGAGGAGGGTAGCCTACACCAGTGTCCCCCTAATTGGCCTGGATAGGCAGGAAATACCTTGTGACAGCGTTAAGGTCAGTTTAATTCTGGTATTTAACACTCGGAGGCTGTCCTTCTGATTTTCTCCCGCAGGCCTTCCATCCTAGTAAATTTCTAGATGTCACACGTGTGCCTCTTCATTAGCCTTTTGGGATACCATATGATGCTAACATCCCTTAATTCCACATACACATGAAAAATGAATGGCGGGGGAAGGACGAAGAACAGGAAGTCTTTCCGTGACATGCAAAGCAAAGAGAGAAGTGCAGCAGAGATGACAAAATGCTCCACCAACAAGTCCTTGAAAATGAAAGTGAGTTTGGGAGCTTTGCTGCTTCTCCCACTGAGTGGCAGCCTCCGCATTCTGGGAGGTAAAAACATTTCCTTCAGCCCCCTCCCTCCAAACCCTTAATAAATCCAACTTCCTTTTACTTAAAAAAAAAAAAACAACAACAACAAACCACCAAGCAACAAAAAAATGACTATCCTTCTGGCAATGACTGGAGGATTAGCTTACATCAACCTCGTTTCCGCTCCTCCCCCTCGTCTCCATCCCCATCTTTTATCAGAAAGAACGGAACTATCTTTCTGAGGACCAGGGGTCTACAAACTTCCTTTTTAGGGTAAAACACAAAACATATAAGCTCCAAGAACTAAGCCACACCTTCCCATCTATCTAAAACGTATGCCAATTATTTTTTAAAGTAATGCTACTTAGAGACAAGAGGATGTGTTGTCAGAATTCTAGGTTTCACTTGGTTAAGGGAAGCTTCGGGGAGCTGAAGGGGGTGCTAAGAACATGACTTCATATATAACAGAACATGTGAAGAACAAGTTTTCCTATAAATAACATTAAAAGAGGTACTTAAGAATAATAAACCCTGAGCTCTGTTAAAACCTGGGATGTGGAGCTCTCTTGTGAACAAAAGTATCTATTCCTTAAAAGGGATAGGAAAAAGCCCCAAAAGAGACAGAGAGAAAGCAAAACCGGAAGTAATAATTGGGGGAAAGGCGATCTAGATATCCAGATACCGGGAAAAGCGAGAAGGACATGGCCCTTCCAGGCCCTGTACAAAGCAAAAGAGCCAGCCTCTTTCATGAGTCCTAGTTTCAAGGGGAAGTTTACACTGCACTATATATATGACATGTAAACATCTCGTTAGTGAGGGATATATCACCATCGGCCCTGTATACATTGAGAATTCTTCAGGATACTCCAACCCTGCAATTGCCGCAGTTCAAAACAGACACCACGGAGCTGCAAGCAAGCAAGCTCTGGTTTCCAGCTCAGAACTAGATGAAAGTGGGAAAGAGTCCTTGAAACTGGTGAAACAGCCCTTTCCAAGAACAACGAAGCCCACAGCTTTACCAAATAAGGCAAGTGAAAGCTAAAAGCCAAGGAAGAACAGGCTCCAGCTCTATCTTTCCTAAAACTAGCCAGCTGGAAGAGAGAAATGTGAGTATCCCGATTCTACTAGCAACGATTGCAAATGCAAAGAGAAAATGCAAAGAAACTACAAAAGAAAGAATACTTTGCCAAGGAGAGGCCTGTAATGTACTGATTCCAACGACTGAAACTTTCAGGAAGTTTCAGACCCGCTGAGTCGCTGAACATACTCTTGTGAAACACGTAACTCAAACTGAAACGAGTCGGTGCTATGATTCAAACCCCAACCTTTTTTTTGTTCAGTATCATATATGTACAATAAAGTTCTGATACAACACAGTTAGACATCATTATAGAAGAGATTATCCACTGAATTTTCATTTTTTAAAATGAAATTATTTATGAGACTACTTGTGTTTAAACATCTATTTAAGTATATATATGTTTTAGCTTCCAAAGCAGCTTCAAATCCAATTTCCTGTTTTAGCAAATCTCTTATAGGAAAAATGCCTTAATTTTTAAAATATCTTTTCTCCCCCATCACTTATGCCACGAGTCTTATACATGCTGCAGACGAATTTAAATAAATATTAGAAAGAACGATTACTAAAATGGAAAGAGAGGGAAAATGGTTCTCTGTAGGGTTTGGATGTAGACTTCACCACTGTCTTCTGCAAGTTTTCAGATACGCCACCAGCCCACAGACTTTGGACATCTTATAGAAAATGAGACAGCTTGCCCTAGGCACACACATCACTGTGAGAAGGATGACACATTCCGTAAATTTTTCCAGAAAGTCTAGTATTGCTTTCACTTTCCTTGAGACACTGAGGTTCCTGAAGGTTAATCATCTCACAGAGATACCAAACATGGGGTAAGATACTTTCAAAGATGTGAAGGGATGCATTCAAAGGGTTAAAAGGCACAGAGAAAATGCACCTATCCAGTCAACTGCTAGTCCCTTTAGATTCATAATGTGTGTCCTCTCTCCACTTGCAACGTGGCCAATCACTTACCACCTTGTATCTTTTCTTTTTCCCTTGAAATCTGGATACGAGAACACAAATGGAAATGGTATCCAGAGGCTCACGTGACTGCATGCAACTCTAAATGTACACCTGCTGGCAGGCGGGGCAAGGAGCTGGTGACTACGCCTTGTTCAGGGCACACTGGGAAGGGGGTCAACAGGGCTCATCCTGGACCTAGTCAGACTAGGAGAAGAGCATTTTCCTACAGATGCAGCAGGAGCGCAGTCTTTAGGCATTAAAATAACCAGCTGTTCCTTTGGCACACTGTACCATTTCTGGATCCTAAAGCTTGTTTATTTGCTAGGGGGAGAGGGAAACTGCCTACTTGGTAAAAATCAGAGCCATCCGATCTAGGAGCTCAGAGCTTCACTGCTGATGCCAGTTTGACAGCACTGGCAGACACACCACTTGGTAAGAGGACACAGGGCAGCATGTGAGCACGAGAATATTCCAGTCTCGCGCTAGCACAGCCTAAACAGTGTCAGTGTTAGGAAACGTGGTTAAGAGTTTAAAAGGCCTAATAACTCTGCCTTTTGGTTACTCTGACCTGTGGTCTGTTTATTTCCATTTCTCTTTTTTTAAGTCCTTTAAAAAAAAAACTCACAAAGTCTTCATAACCCAAATTGACCATTCCTTTTAGGCAATCAAAATAAATAAATAAATAAAGCCTGTCTAAATTATTTTAAGTTTCTTTAACGGTTTGTGTGGGCAAGATGACATTTCACGCCCACAGGGAAAGCTGCAGGGCCTTCAACACCAGAAAAGCCTTGGAATGACCTAACAAGATTAGTTCTAGGGCACAACTCCTGGCCTAAACTACCCAGTCGTAACCAGGGCAGAAAACAACACGGTTCCCCCTACAATCATTTTTTTGTATCACAAATGGTTTCTGAGCATTTGGTTATTTTTAGTACTTTATACAGTGGAGTCTGCACCAAGCAAAAATAGATGTTCACTTCATATGAAACCTGTAATGGGGTAGGCGTTACCTGTTGTCCTGGACTCATCTAATACCAAAGAGGGATGGTTCCCAATATAGACTACAACTACCACGCTAAATTTTCCTAAAAGAGGTTTATATAGAAAATGGCAAGCAACCTAAAATTATGTAAGAGTAATTGACATATACACCAGTGGTCTGGGAACAACAGAGAAGTCTTTCCTGGGAGCTTTGAGGCCTCCAACAAGGAGGTGTACTCGGGACATGAGCCCACAGAATCACTGTAGATGGGTTTCATCCACACAAGCAACTCTTCTGGACAAGAATCTCATGGACCTCCCAGGAGCACAAGAGAGAATCACTTGACATTCTTCCTCCACCCTAATGCTGCCTCAGCAAAAACACTAACCAAGATGATTGGGCTATCAGGGCAGTGTGGGGTTGGTTCTTAAGAGAATCACTTTAAAATTTAAATAGTACTTGAAAAGAGTTAATATCCTGGGGTCCATACAGTTAAGTTCTAAGCTAAGGGCTCTAAAGTCCAGAGGCAGAGAGTTCAATGAATGGCTCTGGTACTTAACATGCTATTGGTATTTATAGAAACAGTAATTATTTACAGGGACAAGTTAGGAACCTTCATTCTTCTTCCATGATGTTTCCCTTGGTAGGGGACTCTACCCAAGGGTCACACACCTAGCCTCTCTCCAGTCCCCTGCAATCCCACCTCCCAGTGAGAAGAAGTCCCATTCCATGATTGGAGGGCCTGGAGAAGGCTGGGCATGCTCAGTTCAGCCCCTGTCGCTAGCCCAGAGTCTGCTGCGATCAGCTCAGCCATGTAAACTCTTGTTCCTGCGAGAGGGTGGGGATAAGGACAGCTGTGGGGGAGCGTTAGCAAGCATGTGGGACAACAGAGCTAAAGCCACATCCTTCACGTGCTTTATCAGTGAGTTGTAGAACACAAAGGCAAAAAGCTCACCACTCTGCTCATCTATAACCTCACTGTAACACTTGCTCTTCCTGCCTGCCAGGGATCTCAGGAGATTAGAGAACTACGTTGATTTGAATATTTGATACGGTAGTTTCCATAAAGCAAAATATGGGGAATCTGTGGGGTTCTCTAGTTTTGTCTCTTATTTGAAAGGATGACATAGGTCATAAGGAATAGCTTATGACTGAATAAGTTTGAAAAACCACTTTCTGTGAAAAACCATCAACCAAACAATTCCTTATTTCACTACTGTGAATCTTAACTCCTGAATGCTTCATAAGTTAACATTTTCCATCAAGGGATGCCTTGCAACAAATCACATGGTTTACAAAGAAGGCTTTATTTACATTTAAAATGCAGTTATATCTAGTTATCCAATCTAGATGAAACAGACCTATAATCTGCTTTTTTTTTTTAAGATTTTATTTATTTATTTGACAGAGAGAGAGAGATCACAAGTAGGCAGAGAAGCAGGCAGAGGGAGAGGGGGGAAGCAGGCTCCCTGCCAAGCAGAGAGCCCGATGCGGGTCTTGATCCCAGGACCCTGAGATCATGACCTGAGCCGAAGGCAGAGGCTTAACCCACTGAGCCACCTAGGCGCCCTGGGATGTGCTTTAAAGAAAAAGCAATGAAAGAAAATAATTATCCAAAAAGTCTATATCTAACTTCTTTTCATTCAGCACAAACACACACACACACACACACACACACACACACACACACACACAAATCCGCTATGTCATTTGAGAATGCCACTTTTAAAACAAAAATTCTAGTTCAGTGCCATTGTCTAATATAGTTTTTCCTATAGAAAAGAACCAAATCAGGGGCACCTGGGTGGCTCAGGACGTTAAGCATCTGCCTTCACCTCAGGTCATGATCCCAGGGTCCTGGGATCCAGTTGTTGCACTGGGCTCCCTGCTCAGCAGGGAGTCTGCTTCTCCCTCTGCCTCTGCCCCTCCCCCCTGCTGGTGGGCGCACACCCTCCCTCTAATAAATAAAATCTTAAAAAAAAAAAAACCCAAATCAGTAATAGGCCTTGTTTTTAAAGGAAACCACCAAAGAGGGACATACTGAATGGCTGACTGACCAATATTTCCTCTAAACACAGCCAAGCCAGCAACCAACCAACTCACAACTATCCTGAAAAGAATAAACAAATTTCCATGAAGACAGCACTTGCTCAAGCTATATGATCTACCGAATGCTTCCTCTATTATTCCAAACCATATATAAAATATGAAAAACAAATATATTTACATATTGATATTAATGAGGTATGATCATCATTTTATTGTAACTAATAATTATAGAGCTCAACAAATTCTCAATTGTATTATTATTATTAAATGCTTCCAGGGGCACCTGGCTGGCTCAGTCAGTAGAACCTATAACTCTTGATCTCAGGACTGTAGGATTGAGCCCCATGTTGGATGTAGAAATTACTTTAAAAATAAAAACCTTAAAAAAAATAGTAATAAATGCTTCCAATGTTCTGTGTACTATGTAACTACTTTACAATATCATCTCATTTCAACATCAAAGCAACTATCTTTTAGAACAAGAAACCGAGGTTGGAAGAGGTTAAGTAATCTTTCCAACATCACATGGGTGATAAGCTGTGGGGACGGAAATTAAATCCAGGCAATGTGGTCCCCAGCCCACCATACGAAGTCAGTTGCCCAGATGGAATTTCTTAATACTCAAATCATGACAGCCATAGACTAACTTACACAATTGGGTAGATAGAACCAAATGAAACATTTGGGTAGGCTGAAATTCAAAGTATCACACAGATCAAACAAATTTTTGTTCTAGTCAGAATTGTAGAATGCTCAAAATTACAAGACAAAAAACAAAAGATGCTTTGATCCCTTGAGTCTTAAGCCCTCTAGATGACACTGCAGAGGTCACTGTTAACACTTCATCTGGCCTATTTCTAGAACTCTGTGCTCACATAGACGAAACGTAAAGGGCATTAAAAAAATCCTCAGTTAAAATTTAAAAAAAAACTTTTTTGAGGTTTGGTCATTTACAATGTTTTTTTGTTGTTCCTTGAAAACTAAATACTCCATTATGGCAATCAGGAAAGCCCTCAACGCTCAAGTCTCCTGCACAAATGTCGAGTGGAAGATTACTGAACACGAGGGCACTTAGGGGAGAGGCATATGAACAACAGAAACAAAAATGCTGAGGAAGCCCATCATACAACACATGATTACTGGGCTGGGCAAGTACTAAAGTCAATGTTCACCGTATAAACAACGTGAGTTCTACAATTTTAAGTGGCAAAGGATCCTGGAATATGTTGTCAGCCATGGAAATTTCTAATCTGAACGTGGAAGCCAATACACAATAGAAGGAAATTCATCGAGAAGGCCACACTGAATTTTTCTCTTTAAAAATCACTCAAAAAAAAAGTGGCAGAGAAAATCTGTTTTCTATAGAATCTTAGGTAATTAAGTTTTAATCTCAATTTATTTATTTATTTATTTTAAGATTTTATATATCTATCTGACAGAGAGAGACCCGGCAAGAGAGGAAACACAAGCAGGGTGGGTGGGAGAGGGAGCCAAGCAGGGAGCCTGATGCAGGGCTCGATCCCAGGACCCTGGGATCATGACCCGAGCCAAAGGCAGACGCTTAACAACTGAGCTACCCAGGCACCCCAACCTCAAACAATTTAAGCTCAGTGTATTCACTTACAACTTTTAAAAAGCCTAATAATGTTAAGCATTACAGCAATCTACAAGTAATAATTTTTCTCCTGCTTGCTATAAATGAACTATGAACCAGAAATAAAAGGGCCATTATTTCAAGACACATATGGAATATGCAGTTTCACTACCAACTGGTTGTTGGATGAGCTTCCGGTCATGATGTTATTACCCTCCAAGACTTCCTATGCATAAGATATTATCTTACGCACTAAGATAAGATGGGGGGCAGAGAATAAAAAACCAGCATGACTTCTGTCCATACCCTGTTATAGATACCCGTGGTATCCTTCCCATTTCCTTTATAACACTGGTCACACTTGCAATTACAGCCTTTCCTGCTCTAATGTGAGAGTTGGTGAACTCAAGAAATCTTCTTTTATCCAAAATGAAGTTATAATTTTTTTCTATGAGGTAAAAAGGAGTTAGAAAAAAGAAGAAATTCAATCATAGGAGTTGTCTTTCTAGATGAATTTCAATAGCAAAGGTATTTTCCTAATTCTACTGTACTTGTTATTACAAACTTAACAAAAAATCAATTGACCTAACTAATTATCATGGAGATCATCATCAGTGACTCAGAAGACCTTACTAATATCCCCATGTTTCTAGACTGTTGCTATTCTGTGTGGTCCACCAATCAAAAGCATTAGGATCCCTGGGAGTTTGCTGGAAATGCTAGACCTCAGTCCTTCCTCTAACCTAGAGAATCTGCATTTTTAATAATACCCTTGGTGATAGCCTTGCATGGGAAAATTTGAGAAGAACAGCTGTACACTGTCCAAATAATCACAGAAGCATGCATTAATCAAAGAGATGAGGGCTATCAACAACCTGCAGCTCCAGAAATAAAGTCATGTAGAAAGCTGCGTGGCTAATTGTGTGTCCAGATCACCAGTTCAATAACTATCTAATCAGTGCACCAAAAATAGTAAGATACCTAGGAATAAACCTAACCGAAAAGGTGAAAGACCTGTACTCTGAAAACTACAAAACACTGATGAAAGAAACTGAAGACGACACAAATAAATGGAAAGACAATCCACTTCATGGATTGGAAGAACAAATATTGTTAAAATATCTATACTACCCAAAGCAATCTACACATTTAATGCAATCCCTATCAAAATACCAAAAGCATGTTTCACAGAACTAAAACAAACAATCCTAAAATCTATATGGAAACACAAAGGACCCTGATTAGCCAAAGCAATCTTGAAAAAGAAAAGCAAAGCTGGAGGCATCATAATTAAGGACTTCAAATTATATTACAAAGCTATAGTAATCAAAACAGTATGGTACTGACACACACAAAAAGACATACAGATCAAGAGAACAGAATAGAAAATCCAGAAATAAACCCACCATTATATGGTCAATTACTCTTTGGCAAAGCAGGAAAAAATACCCAATGAGAAAAAGTCTCTTCAACAAATGATGTTGGGAAAACTGGGCAGCAACATGCAAAGGGATGAAACTGGACCACTTTCTCACACCATACACAAAAATGAATTCAAGAAGGGTTAAAGATCTTAATGTGAGACCTAAAACCATTAAAATCCTAGAAGAGAACACAGGCAGTAACTTCTCTGACATCAGCTGTAGCAAATTTTTTCTAGATATGTCTCCTGAGGCAAGGGAAACAAAACCAAAAATAAACTACTGGGACTTCATCAAAATAAAAAGCTTCTGCAAAGCAAAGGAAACAATCAACAGAACTAAAAGGCAGCCTACGGAATGGGTGAAGCTATTTGCAAATGACATATCCGATGAAGGGTTAGTATCCAAAATACATAAAGAACTTACGCAACTCAATACCCATAAAACAAATAAGTCAGTTAAAAAATGGACAGAAGATATGAACAAACTTTTCTCCAAAGAGGACATACACATGGCCAACAGACACATAAAAAGATGCTCAACATCAGTTGGCATCAGGGAAATACAAATCAAAACTACAATGAAGTATCACCTTACACTGTCAGAATAGCTAAAATCAACAACACAAGAAACAACAAGAATGTGGAGAAAAATGAATACTCGTGCACTGTTGGTGGGACTGCAAACTGCTGCAGCCACTGTGGGAACAGTATGGAGTTTCCTCAGTAATTTAAAATTAGAAGTACCTTATGATCCAGCAATTGCACTACTGGGTATTTACCTAACAAATACAAGAATATTAATTCAAAGGGATATATGCACCCTTGTGTTTATAGCAGCATTATTTACAATAGCCAAGATACAGAAGCAGCCCAAGTATCCATCAATTGATGAATAGATAAAGAAAATGTGGTCTATATCTACAGTGGAATATTACTCAGCTATTAAAAAGAATGAGATCTTGCCATCTGCAACAACTTGGATGGAGCTATAGAGTATAATGCTAAGCAAAATCAGTCAGTCAGAGAAAGACTAATACCTTATGATTTCACTCCTATGTGGAATTTAAGAAGCAAAACAAATAAGACAAGGGGGGAAATAAGAGAGAGAGGGAGAAGCAAGAAACAGACTCTCTTAATTACAGAGAACTAGTAGAAGGGAGGGGTGGGGGAATTAAATAGGTAATGGGGATTAAGGAGGGCAGTTGTCTTGATGAGCACAGAGCAATGTATGGAAGGAAGTGTTGCATCACTGTACTATATACATGAAACTAATCTAACACTGTATGTAATGGAAATTAGTTTCCAGTTTGTTTCCTAGTAAAATGACCCTGCTATATTTAACTGACCTCTTGGGTAAAAGAAGTCACAGTAGAAGTTCCTGTACTTGTTCTACAACTGACATCTTCATTAGACTGTCAAGTCCTTAAGGACAAGGATTCTATGAATTTTTTTTTACCCAGCAGAGTCTCAGAGCCTAGCCCAGGACTAAGCATATCGTAAGGGCTTAATAAGTGATGACAACTGATGAACAACCAAACAAGTGGAATGATTACTTATTGGAGATCTCCGACTTTTAGCCAAAGTTCTGCTACCCCTCACAAGTTACTTCTCTGATTCTGGAACTCCAAGTCTTCAATCTTAAATGACAGGTTATATCAAGACACTCCTGTCTGAGATTAGTTCTGAGATTTGTGTAAAGACACAAACTCATCTCGAATGACATTTTCATTTAAATATTAACCTCATTCTTAAACCACCTTCAAATAAAAATATTAGGTACAGGCCATAGCATTCTACAGATAATGGGTTCAATTGCTATTATCTGTCCCAACATCAGTCCTTCCAGTACTAGAGACTCCCTGCCACATTTGTTCCTTCTAGACAAATCTTTTGTTTCTATCTTGGGAACTAGCCTGCCTCCTTACTGAACGTCATCGTTTTTTTACTTCCAAGCATTTGCCTTTCACCAATCCTCCTCTCTCTCCCTACATCATTTCCAACCATCACTTCTCACAGCACAGCCTGTGAACCACCCACACCTGCATAATGCTAGGCTTCCCCCAGGCCCATGGAATCTGGGAATAAGACTTATGAATCTACATTTCGAACTTGTTACTGAGGTATTCCTTAGGTGCCTGCAAGTCTGGAATCCACTATTCAGAAACCAATTGGGGTCCAATGACTAAAAGTACCCAACCATTCCCTATCCATCAATTTTTTGTTATCAGTTCCTTCTATGAGCTCCATGCATGTACTTTAGAGAAATTAGCTTTATATTATTTTGCAATGCTTGTAATCACTGCCTATTACAATTCTGTCCAATCATTATGATAAAAAAAAAAATAGAACAACCTTGTGTATCTCCTCAGACCCTTTCAAAGCAACATTTTTGGAAAATAGTGATGTCGATTTTTTTTTTAAAGGAATTACTACCCCACAACCCCTCACACACACAACACCAGTCAACTCCAATACAGGGTCATTGATAGCCATCAACAGTACTAAATATTTCCCAATAACAAAACACATCAATGGACAATCCACAGTCATGTTTTCAACTCTATTCATTTACCCATCTAGATATCCAACCCCAAAGAGAGGAAGGTCTGAAGAGACAAGCTCCCTGAGGGCAGTGACACTTTTAATGCATTTTTTGTTTTTTTAAGCAAGGATATTTTATCTTCCAAGCACGCTCATCCAGAACTAGATCCTAACCTACTTATTCTGGTTTCCTCTATATAAATCCTGATTGTGTATAGAGGAAGCCAGGAAAAGGTGATAAATTTCACTTAAGTCTTCTCTTTGATTTTTTTCTCCATTCTCCCCTTAAAAGATGAGTTCAATCCCTTTTATTTGTGCTTCCATAATATGCTTTCTTTAATCCCAGCACTAATCTCAGTAATGTGATCTATTTGAATATATCCACCAGATTTTCTTGCAAGTAGGAATTATAGTTGGTTTGTTTTCTTCAGAAAGCTTTTTTACTGAAGTGTAACATATATACAGAAAAGCATCCAAACCCTAAGTAGAGAACCTGAATTTGCAGAAATGAACACACTGTGTCAACGACACCCAAATGGAGCATCTAAAAACTATGTTGCAATCATCTTTGAAGCTCTTGAAATTGATAGACCCCAGGAGTCTAGGAGACCCATTTTAAATATCCTTGTTTCTAACAGACCAGTAGAACTGAAATAGACTTCTCTAGGCCATGAGGAGGCGTGAGCAGACAAAGACAATGTTCCAATCCTATGACATTATCACTCTGACTGATGCATCAGAAGCTCTTTCCCACAGCATGGAAGACCATTTAAGGTAGCAGCGTTCTGCTCAGCAAGTGTGTGCCGATCCTTTAGCATTAACTGAATGTTTCCATCAGAATAACTTCATCACAAACCCAGCTGAGGGAAAACAAAGCTATTACACATAATTCTAATCCCAGAGCCCCTTAAGTATAGGACAGCAGGTAAGAGAGTGAGTGCCAAGAATATCCCAAACGAACTGGGAAGAAAAGCCCATTGTTTTTGATATTTTGGTATCTTTTATAAGACAGGTAAAAGGAGATCCCATTATATAATTTGCAGACTTGTCAAGCTATCATCTCCCCTGCAGGAGGAATTTCTGGCTTTGCCTTTTGCTTTAAAACCCATTTCCAACATTCATTGTGCAAATGAGGCATTGCCCTCACATTACAATTGGAAATGTGATTGCAGGTAATAAAGAGCAGCCAAGACTCATTTAGGAAGGGTGATCTGGGGCCAAGAGGACAGAGGCGAACAACCCCCCATCAATCTTTGAATTATTTTTTTCAATAAGAGGTTGGATGAGGCATCTCTATTTTCCCACTCAGATCTCAGAACAGCCCACAAGTGAGTAAGAGCTGGGGAAACCAGCTGGAGCAGGAAGATACACCACAGGCATTTTCTTTGGAAGTCACCCCTATCCAGGATACCATGTGTGCACAAGGCATCTCTGTCACCATGGCCAAAGCTATTTAGATACAAGAGTACAAAGTATTCTTTCATTCATTCATTCAACAAATATTAATAGAGCATCTTCCAAGTGTTTCAAGGCAGTCTTCCAGATGCTGAGATATAACTCACAGTGCTTACATTCTTTTGGAGAAAAAAAAGCCAGTAATAAAGTCACAGGTAAACATGGTATGATGTCTAAGAATGGTATGTGCTCAGGGAAAGGTTGACAGTGAGTGACTTTTTGGATAAGGTAGTTTAGGAAGGCCTTTCTGAATAGGTCACAAATGAGCAGACACCAGAATTAAGGGAAAAAGTGAATCAAGAAGTCTATAGAGGCGCCTGGGTGGCTCAGTTGGTTAAGGGGCCGACTCTTGGTTTTGGCTGAGTTCATGCACAATCTCAGGGACGTGAGATCCTACCTCGCCTCGACTCCGTGCTGGGCATGGAGTTTGCTTGAGATCCTTTCCCCCTTCCCCCCCCTGCCCCTCTGGCTCCTTACCTCCACCCCGCCGTGTGCTCTCTTGCTCAAATAAATAAACAAAACCGTTAAAAAAAAAAAAGGTCTATGAATAAAGCCACCCAGGTTGAGGGTACATCAAGTACAAAGGCCCTGAGGCAGGAACAATTTTAGTGTGTTTAAGGCACAGCTGGAGGTCACTGTATCTGAAGCCAACTAAGTAAAGAGATGAGAATTTTTAGGACATCATAATCAAGGGAGGGACTTTGGATTTTCTGTCAGTGTGATAGGAGCCATTAGAAGGGTCTGAACAGAGTGATAAGGTCTGGCTTATGTTTTTAAGTTATAGTTTTGTTTGTTCTGCGGGGAACAGACTGTAGGGGGCAAGTGCTGTGGTCAGGACAAGAGCCAATGATGATTAGCGGAAGGGTGACAGTGATGAGCAGGATGAGAAGCAGTCAGATGGGGGATATGTTTTAAACATAAATCAAGAGCATTTGCTGATGGATTTCATTAGCAATCTAACCTAAATTAAGAGAGAGAATTTACAAAGACTCTAAATCTTGGATATGAAGAAATTAGAATCCCTGTTTACTAGTGATAGGATTGTAAAATTGTGCAAGAGCTATGGAAAACAGTATGGAGTTCTTCGAGAAGTTAATAATAGAACCATGTGATCCAAACAATGATTAAGCCCTAAAAATAAGGAATTCCTGCCACATGCAACAACATGAAGCAACTTAGAGGATATTATGTTAAGGGAAATAAACCGGTCATAAAAAGACAAATACTGTATCATTCCACTTATATGCGATACCTAAATTGGTCAAATTCATGGAACGAGCAGAATGCTGGTTACCAGAGGCTGAGGGGAGAGGAGCTGTTGATTATGGGTATAGAGTTTCAGACTTGCAAAATGAAGAAGTTCTGGATCTTGAAGAAAATCTGTTTTGTAACAATGTGAATATACTTAACATTACTGATTTGTATGCTTAAAAAAGGTTAAAATGGTAAGTTTTATGTTAAGTGTTTTTACCACAATAAAAAAAATGACACATTTAAGGCACATTTAAGTATTTACTGTGTTTAAGTTATTCATAAATGAAAATAGTAGCATCTAGACTTTAATGATCGATTTTACTTCATCTCTATCATATTAACTTTGCAAATCTGCTTTCTTTTATAATGTAGGTACTATATTAGAACTGTAGTATATGTATACAATTTTATTTTAAGATTTTATTTATTAGTCAGAGAGAGAGAGAGCACAAGCAGGGGGAGCAGCAGGCAGAGGGCAAAGCAGGCTCCCCGCGGAGCAGGGAGCCCGATGCAGGACTCGATCCCAGGATCCTGGGTCTATGACCTGAGCCGAAGCCAGATGCTTAACCGACTGAGCCACCCAGGTATCCCTGCATATAATTTTAAAATAAATATATAGGGCGCCTGGGTGGCTCAGAGGGTTAATGCCTCTGCTTTCGGCTCAGGTCATGATCTCAGGGTCCTGGGATCGAAGCCCGCATCGGGCTCCCTGCTCAGTGGGGAGCCTGCTTCCCCCTCTCTCTCTCTGCCTGCCTCTCTGCCTCCTTGTGATCTCTCTCCCTCTGTGAAATAAATAAATAAAATCTTTAAAAAATAAAAAAAATAAAAAAAATAAAATAAAATAAATATATAAACAAAGATTCTAAAGCTTAAACAAATAGTAAATTAGAACTGCCACTAACTGAAAAAAGACTGGGAAGTGAGTGTTTCTAAAGGAGAAATGAAGTGGTCCATATGGGGTAGAATCTTGAGATTCCTAGGAGATATACTACGTGGAGATGTGGAATAAGATGGAGTATATGTGAGTCTGGAGTTCAAGGGACAAGTCTAAGGTGGAGACAGAAACTTACGAGTCATCAGCATCACAACAGGACTTAAAGTCATGGCACTGGACCAGATTAGTCAGTGACAGGGTAAAGAAAGAGAGCAAGTCTGAGAACTCAGTCCTGGGAGACTGAGAGGAGACCTGCGAATAACCAATCCACGAGCCAGGGTTTGGGGACATGGATTTGAGACTGACAGAATTCAGACAGGGAGATGTGAAGATACGGTGGGTGCTTGAAGTGAAGACGCGCAGAGCTGGGAATGAGGAGGCCATATAGGGTCCTGGGCAAGAAGAAGTGGGAGCAGCACTGAGAAGCCGCATGGACTCCTTCGGTCAAAAGTGAACAGCCTCCAATGCTAACATCTAGCAGTCCCAGTGAGACCTGCCTATTCTTGGCTGTCTTCTTTTACCTGTCTGCGAGCTTGCCTGTTGGGTTCACAGTAACCCTCCAACCAACTCAACCAGTGAGTTTCTATTCTTCACCACCAAACAATACTGATGAAATCCCAAAGAGAGGAGAAAATATACACGGTAGATAAGAACTGAAATCAAGGGGTGCCTGGGTGGTTCAGTGGGTTTAAAGCCTCTGCCTTCGGCTCAGGTAATGATCTCAGGGTCCTGGGATCGAGGCCTGCATGGGGCTCTCTGCTCAGCGGGGACCCTGCTTCTCCCTCTCTCTGCCTGCCTCTCTGCCTACTTGTGATCTCTCTCTCTTTCTGTCAAATAAATAAATAAAATCTTTAAAAAAAAAAAAGAACTGAAATCAAATGTTCTCAATAAAAATTCTAAGTCCTATGTGGTGGATTGCAACATTGGCCCCAGTTCTTCACTCCTCCGTGTACCCATGCCTTTTGCGGTGCCCTTCATGGTGCCAGTCTACCCTGGGTGGGGTGGCCTTCTCTGCCTCTCGACTGTGGGCTCAGCCCAGAGCAACATGCTTTGGTCAGCAGACACGATGCAAACACCATGAGCTCGGGCAATGAGGCTGGCTCTCTAAAGCCACTGCCTTGATTGCTGGACAATGAGAGGCAAGGGGAGCACAGCCAAGTCACCCAGTCACCTCACCCATTCGACCGCGAGCCAACCCCCAGACACATGGGTATACTCATCCATGATCAGCAGACCCTCAGTGACCCAACACATGAGTGATAAACACCTACTGCTGTGTGCCCCTGATGTGTTTTCAATTGCTATGTAACAAAGGCAACTGATACATCATTGATAAAGCAAAAAAGGGATCTTCAAAAATATCTAAATGATACAGGATATAGCTGACTTATTCCCAACTACTGAAGAATTAACTATAATTTTAAGGTTTATCATAAAATAAGGAAGCAAACAGTCTTCCATACTGTTTTCTTTGCTTGTTTGGCTATCAGACATTCAGATTCTTCCATTCATGATTTGCTATACAGGTGGAGAAAAAAAGGTCAAGAAGCAGTCTCTTTGTTTTAAGAACCAGTCTTTTATTCTTTCAGCAGAAAAACCTCATTCATCTTCAATGAGTGGTTATACAGTCCAAAAGCATCACTTAGAGAACGATTTTACATGAACTCAAGTTAGCATAGCACTCATAAATGCTATCCATAGATTATAAGAAATTGTGGACATAGAACTGGGTATTTTATGAGAGTGCAAAAGTTCTCAATGAAATGAAATTAATATTTCAAATCCATACTTTTTTATGTTTAGCAATCAATATCTCAATATATTATCTTACTTGGAAATAATCTAGGTTTTCCATGAACATCCAATATCTAGTGTAACTTAGCATAAACTGATCTCATTACATTTAAATTACTTGCATTACATTAACAATTATACTTGGATGAGACATTAAACGGCTAGCCATCATCTTATTTCTCTCGCTGGAAAATTTTGTAATATAGAGAAAGCATGAGCTTTTATGATTAGTAAACCCAGGTAGACAAAGGTATTTATCTGTGCTATATTTAATGCCGGTTTTTATTAAACCAGCAAACTAAAACCAGTGTTTATTTATCAAAGATTATCTCAAATCATGTGAAGTTGAAAAACCTTTGGGTTAGTTTCTATTACATTTCTGAGAATTTCTGGAATAATTTATGTAAGTGCTTACTTTTTTTTTTAGATTTTATTTATTTGAAAGAGAGAGACAGAGATAGCAACAGAAATAGTAAGAAAGAGCATGAGTGGGGAGGAGAGGAAGACGCAGACTCTCTGCTGAGCAGGGAGCCTGATGCGGGGCTCAATCCCAGGACCCTGGGATCATGACCTGAGCCAAAGGCAGATGCTTAATGACTGAGCCACCCAGGCGCCCCATAAGTGCTGCTTTTAAGCCAATTAAATAGAGTTCTTTTATAAACTAATTTTGGCAATACCATCTGGAAATAGAAAATATGACATACCTATAACATGCATACATAGACATACATAACATACAGATAAACGGAAACAAGAAACCTTAGTTTTGTTTTAAAATTCATGCCATCAATCAAGAACAAACCACAAAAGTTGGGGCACCTAGGTGGCTCAGTTGGTTAAGCAAATACCTTCGGCTCCGGTCATGATCCTGGAGTCCCCGAATCGAGTCCCACATTGGGGTCCCTACTCCACAAAAGAATAGCTGAATCCATATTGTATTTCTGGGAGATGTTCAAGTTAAGGTTATCTGCTTAGATGGCCAAAGCCTTTTACTAAGGATTTTTTATTTGTACCCTGTAAGGGTCCTTTTAGAGCTGTTTTTTTTTTAATTGAAGTATAGGTGGCACACCGTGTTACATTTAGTTTCAGGTATACAACATAGTGATTCTCCAAAACTATACATTATGCTATGCTCACCGCAAGTGCAGCTACCATCTGTCACCATACAAGGCTATTACAGTACCACTGACTCTATTCCCTGTGCTGTGCCTTTCATTCCCATGACTTATTCATTCCATAACTGGAAGCCTGTACCTCCCACTGCCCTCCTTCCATTTTGCCCAACCCCCATCCTCTCCCCTCTGACAACCATCAGTTTGTTCTCTATATTTATGAGTCTGTTTCTGCTTTTTGTTTGTTAATATGTTTTGTTTCTTAGATGCCACATATAAATGAAATCATATTATATTTCCCTTTCTCTGTCAGTAGTCTCTATTTTTAATTTGATAATACCATGAGGCTTAGGAGTTTAAGAATTGTTAAAGAAGCCCAACTAACAACTTCATACTTGCCTCTGACCAAGCTTGAAATGTTGTCATTTTCTCTCAGCAACAGTACTTGTACTGTACATTGAAATAGTAAGCCTCAAAGCTGGAGTGTGAAAATATGCAATGCTCCAAATTGAAGGGTAGCTCAATTGTAGAGTTGGGAGAAGAGAGGAAATGAATAGCAATATAACCCTCAGCTGTTATACTTGGGACTCCTGAAGTCAAGAATATCAGTAAATACCAGTCCTTGGTGAGCCAACAGTTTAAAAATATTAAATTCCCACAGGAAGTCCTTTCCTCGAACCTGAATATAAATGCCTTCAGATCTTTAATAGCAATTCAAAAAAACTTAATTAAATATGCGTGAATGCATTCAACAGCTGGTCTTGAGAAACCACAGTTATTCTAGAGTTCAACGTGAACAAAGTTTAAGGTTAAAAAACGGTTTCCAAAACTATGCAACTCTCATGACAAGCTCACAGACCTACTCCTTAAATATCAAAATATTCATGCATCCTTTTAAAGACATCTATAAAACAGCTGCACTACCTATGCTGGCGAACACCTGGAATCACTGGTTCCCAGTTTTTGGATTACGGGCTCTGGGATCTCTCATCATACACAAAAAGAAAGTAAAGCATTTTTTAAGGCATCAGAGATCTGCGCTTAAAATCCTATCTCGTGGTTCTCACACACTAAGTTTTGTTCTTTGACAATCAATATTCATTTTTCCATAAAAAGTGTGGTCACAACGACTTCATTTAAAGAAACCTAAAATATCATTTGCTTAAAAATTTATAAAAGTATTGCTATAATGTTTTATTATCATGCTGTTAGAAATGGATTTTATATGCATGCATAAAATATATATATATACTGTTATAATGCTAGAAATTGTTTCAAAAATCAAATTTTAAGTTTTATATGAAAGAATGGATGGAAGCAAACATCTTCCACACTATCCCCAGAATTAACTTCTGTTGTTAAAAGAAAGCCAAATGTAATGCTTTTTAAGCCACTTTCTGGCTTAAAAACTTTCATGGAATCTCTGGATTCTACCACATGCCCTGAAGTGAGCGTAGAAACTTGTCCCGTATACTTGCCCTCAGGAGCATTTCCAGCCTCATCTGGAATCACTCCTGCCTCCCTGTCAGGCACACAACTCCGCCCATCCTTAACTCAAGCTCTGGCCTTTCCTCCGTGATTTTACAGGCTCTGCTCCCTTTGCTGAAATGCCTTTTTCCCTGCCTGGTCAGTATCTATTAATGCTGCTAGACCTATCTCAACTAGAAGCCATCCCCGCAACTCACTCAGGACATGCTCCCTCCTAAGCACACATACTCTCTATACCCTACTAGCCACATTTGACATTGTCATTAGTTCTTCACACCACTAGCTGCCCCCAACAGGTGAGATCACCTCTAGGGCATGGAGTTTGTCTTCACCCAGCTTGCTAATTCCCTATCGCGTGGCCCTTAATACATGTTCAGCAAAGTTCTATGGAATGGGAGGGAAGGGGAAGGAAAGGGGGGGTGGAGGGGGAAGGGAAGGGGAAGAGAAGGGGAAGGGAAGGGAAGGGAAATTAAAATAGAAATAGATGAAAGCATGCATGTGTCCTGAAGGACAGTGAGGATCTTAGCAGGAGATGACTTATTTTTACTATGTCTCAGTTCACATCCTGTTTTTTGTCTTCTGTATTTCTCTAAAACATCACTAGCTCCGAGAAGTTTTACTGTAAAACTCTACAGTAATAACCATCACCTTCATGGCCCTACTTCGTAATAAGAATACTTTTTTGTTTGTTTTTTTAACCTTCTCCACTCCTCAGTTCCTGTATTCAGGCTCCCCCACCAACACTTGGGACATAGACTCCCAGTGACCACACATCTGCTAAACCCAATGGGTGGCTCTCTTGCCTCAACATAATTGATTCACTGGGGGTACTGGAGGTGTTGAACATTCCATCACAGAACCTCTTGCCCCGCCTGGTGTCTTTTCCTACATGTTCTGCTATTCTCCCCCACTGCCTCTGCCCCTGTGTTTTCTCCCTTCCCTTTATTTGTTCCCTAAATGCTGGTGCTCCCTGAATTACTAGCTTTTACTCTTTTGCCCTTCTTTTCTCTAAGTCATCTCTTCCATTCCCACAGTTGTCACCTGGTATGTATCTGCTACTATCTTCTTAACATGTATCTAACTTTAGCCACATCTCACTCCTAGACCCTTTTTTCCTAACTGCCTGTTAGATACGGACCACACCCCACGGTGACCTCAGCGCCACTTCACCTTCTCCTCCCGTGCTCCCTACCATGGTTAACTATGCTGCTATTCCTGCAAGCTCCCACTTGGGGAATGTTCCCAGAGCCTCTTTCTACATCAGCACCCATATCCCACCAGACGCTAAGGGCCGTCAAAGTATTTCTTAGATTTCTCTCCTGACCACCCTCACAGCCCAGGCTCCTTGCCATCTCTCACCCATACTGTAGAACACCTGGTCTTCGGCTTTCTGAAGAAATCCCTCTCCACACCACACATCTTATTCACAGTGTTAGCAGAGCTGTCCTCTTAAAATTTAAGTGTACCAGACTCACTCCTTTGCTAGAGCCCTTCAATGGCACTACTGCCTGAAGGTCAAGTCCCAGGTGCTTCACTGTCCACAAGACTCCCCATGACCCCAGTCTTTGTTCATCTAGCTTCACCTTCCCTACAGCAAGACCCTCCTCTGGCCATGGTGAACCTCTTGCACAGCCTTCCTAATGCTATTTGCTTTGCATTTTTAAGATTTTATTTACTTGAGAGACAGAAAGAGAGCACACAAGTGGGAGAGAGGGGCAGAGGGACAAGCAGACTCCCCACTGAGTGTGGAGCCTGACATAGGGCTCGATCCCAGGAGATCATGACCTGAGCTGAAGTTAGATGCTCAACCAACTGAGCCATCCAAGTGCTGCCACTGTTTTGTTTTGGTCTTGGGGGGGGGCAGGGGGATGTAAATTGAGGATTTATTTATTTATTGGAGAGAGAGAGAGAGAGCGTGGGGATGGGAGTGAGAGTGGGAGGGAGAGCGAGAATCTCAAGCAGGCTCAATCCCAACCTGGGACTTAATCCCAACATGGGGCTTGATCCCACCACTGTAAGATCACAACCTGAGCCAGAATCAAGAACCAGACACTTAACCGATTGAGCCACCCAGGTACCCCATTACCAATGCTATTTGTATCTCTATTCTTTTACATGTGAGTTTATTTTTCCCTGGAATTCTTCTTCTTATTCTCTGTGCCTAGAAAATGCCTCTTCATCCTTTAAAAACCAGCTCAAGTGTCACCTCCTCTGTGAAGCCCTCCATGACTAACCCCTGCCCCCAAGCCTATTCTACATGGGTGACTATTGTCTTCCTTTGTCCTATCTCTAATTTTGGTGTGTACTTGGGGTCTAGGACCTTCTATACTATATTGTAACCCCTTGTTGGCAAGGCCCCTATCCCACTACACTTTAAGTCACGTGAAAAAAGACTATCTTCTTATGCTTTACTGTTTCACCTCTGACTTAAAGCATTACAAGGCTTCAATAAGGAATTGGTCTGTCAGCAATTAGGTCTTTTCTCCTTCTCACTAGTGCCGTAAGAATGAATAAGAAAGAGAAAGAATTAAACAATAATAGCGATTGTCCATGTTACCTACTTAAGAACTGAAAGGGCTAAAGAGGAAAATTTACTTCCTTTTCACTTAACACCAATTGAACACATTATGAACACACCCTAAGAGCTTAACATATATTAACCCATTTAATTCTGTAAACATTTGACCCAGTGGGTATTACTAATGTCCCCATTTCACTGATGAGGAAACGAGGCAAAGAGAGACTAAGTAACTTTCCCAAGGTCATGTAGGTTCTAAGTGGCAGAGCCAGAATTCACTCTCAGGAAGTCTTAACCCACACTGTGGTACCACTCAAGATACACATCTAGGAGAAAGACAGCTGAAGGGACGAGTGCCTAAACGAGGAATGCAGGAAGCACAGGCAAGGAAAGGAACTCTCCTGAGGAGAAATGAAGACAAAGAAAACTGGTCTTGACTGCACTTGGTGCCAGGAGACTATCGAGTAGGAGCCAAGACCCAGGACAGGTTGGTTAGTGTCCAGAGGTCATACGGGTTAGACAGGTGGAGCAACGCAGGAAAGGCAAACGGGAGGCATCGGTGCTGCCTTCAGGAAGAGCCCGGGAAATACCTCCATGTTTGCAGTGTGGGAGTGTGTGCGTGTGCACATGAGTCTGTCTGTCTCTTGGGTCAAACACTGCTGGTTACTTCTCTCCACCCCCAGCTCTCACCTGGCTCTGAACTCGGCTCACCTGGCTTCAGTCTTGGCTGAACTGAGTCACCTATTCCTTCCTGTGCCTATTCATTCACAGCTAAGATTCAAGGAGCTAAACTCAACAGAGGCTTGCTCACAGGTGAGACGACGTAAAGGTCAATATATTCTGGGAAAACAACTCCTGCATAAGAAAATATTGCTGATATATATTGTTCTTTTGAAAAGCAATTGTTAAACTCATGAGTTGAAAGCACTGTGTTAAAATATCTACCCAAGAGGAGAAGGCAAGAATACAGTCTTTCAGAAATCTAAGGTTCAATCTCCAAGTTCGTTCTCAATTTGGCTCACACATTCTTACAAGTCATGACTTTTTACATTTGTCTTACAATTTTATCTTCTCCCCTATCTCCAACACTCTTTTATGTAGTTCATTTGAGGCTACAGTACAGCACACTGTTTAGGGATTTGGCTACCAGGAAGAGCAATGGGCAAGACTGAGCCAACACCATGTCACTCAGGCTCATTAAGAATAAGACATCTGAATGTCCTGGCACCAACCTCAGGCCAAAAAGGTAACAAATGAGAAAGACAAGCAAACAATTGCAACCTAATGTCCTGAAACATCAATATTCCCTCTGGCGTTTATATACTCAGCCCAACATGAGACTCACTTTTCAAACTACAGTGTCATTCATCTCCAAATTTCTAGGGTTGCACTCAATTTAATTCCCTAGAAGTTAAGATTTAAAACGTGTCTCCGTATCAATCCCATTTCTATTTAGCAGGGAGTCAACCGTTCAATAGTTTGCAAAATCCAATCTAGGGTAAAAGAGAACTGGTCACCATTCAGACCCTCCAATTGGGGAGAAAATCAATACAGCCTGCTCTCAGCAAAGACGTGTGCGAGCTCTCCTACATGATAAGGGGGAGCTTTTGATCCCAAACAGGAAAGAAAAACTGTTTATTCCTTGGCACCATGAGACAAAATTTAATTTTACTTAGTGTCCATGAGCTTTTCATCTTCAAAGTGCTTCACAGATATTAACTAATTAATCATCACAGTACTACCACGTAATGACAAAAGATCTTGCAAGGATAAAGACCAAGGGAGGCACTGAATGCCAGGGAGTACAGTTCAGAAGCTAAGAAACTGCCCCGCCCCCATAAGAAACTCCTTTTACCGGGAGGGGCTAGGAGTATGGGTAAGGCAGGCTCCTAGGCTAGGACTCCACCACGTCCACCAGTTTGAAAGCCATGTGAAGAATAGTGTTGAAACTAGAGCTGATGTGATCACAAGGCCAAACGTTCCTTATAGAAGGAAGCCTCAGTTCCCTCTACTGCAAGAGAGGCTGATTCTAGAACTGTCCCCAGAGGGTGCCTGTGAGGATTCCACAGGGTCACACCTGTCAAGATCTTAGCACAGAGAAGCCTAGTGCTCAGTAAATGCTCCATAAACACTAGTTGTTATAAATGGAAAGGGAGGCATGGCTTCCAGGTATGGAAGCTGAAAAATGGGTTAAGAGCTTTGGGAAATTTTCAGGCAATGTCCACTTTTCCATTTGTGAGAGACAATGATTTGGCCAAATTATGTACGCCTCTGTTATGGACTGAACTGTGTCCTCTCACCAAATTCAAGTGTTGAGGTTCTTATCCCCAATACCTCTGAATGTGGCCTTATTTGAAAAGAGAGTCACTGCAGATGTAATTAGTTAAGATGAGGTCACACTGGAATAGGGTGAGCCCTAATTCAACAAGACTGGTGCCTTATAAAAAGGGTAGCTGAATGGACACGCGCGCACGCATACACATGTAAGCAGAATGCCATGTGAGGATGAAGGCTGAGCTCAGAGTGATGCAGCAGAAGCCAAGGAAGGTCAGAGATGGCCAGCATATCACCAAAAGCCAGGAGAGAGATGCTGGGGGACAGATTTCTTGCTTGCAGCTGTCAGAAGGCTCCCAACACCTTAATTTAGGTGAGACAATAAATTTCTGTTGTTTAAGCCACCCAACTTGTGGTGCTTTGTTATGATTCACAAACACTCCAAACATCCTGAATGAATGAAGCCAGTAGTCTCCTCTCCTTGCCAAAGAAAGAGTAAGCACCATAGGAAAGGGGGCACTGGAAATCCGCACAACGGGCAGGACTCGGGACACCTGCTCCTACCACCAGTAGAGAGATCAAACTTTCCTCATCTCAATCTTATGTGGCTAATCAAAATCTGATTTACATAATACTTCTTGGTATCCATGTAGAGAGGCCAAGTTACCCCTTACATGGTCTTGACCACTCCATATAGTGAGGAGGGGTTAGGACACCATGATGGGCGCCCCAGCACGCTTCCTCTTCCTCCAACACTCCATGCACCGGCATCACAGCTTTTACCCTTGTCTTCCAGGTGCCTAGCACCCCATCCCCCGCAGACTCATAGGGCTGGCTCCCCAGAGACTTTTAAGTATCAACCCATAGGTTACCTTCTCTAGATTTCCTCAGCACCTCATTTAGTGCTGGCCATGCCACTGCACCCCAACCACACTGCATATCATCATCTGATTTTATACTCTTCACAACATTTGTCCCTCTCTGATGCACCTTGTTTACTATTGTTAACTTGCCTGGTGTCTGTCTTACCCTGTTAGAATGTCACTTCTATGAGGGAAGACTCTTCATTTGTCTCAGTCAGTATGGTAATTTCAATGCTTAGCATGCTGCATAGTGTACTGCAGGCACTAATTTTTTGTGAATGAATGAATAAATGAGTACTACCTTCAAAGGTGAATTATTTTCAGCTAGGTATAAAATCCTGCAGTTTATTCAAAGGGAGAAACATGAACTGGTCCAATAACAATATTTTGGAAAGTCTTAACATACAGAGTTGGCAATCTAAAACCTAAGATATTGGTAATGCATATTTAAATGATCCCTGGTATCAACAATTTGCTCAGTGTAATATAAACATGCCAGATATCCTTCCAGCTTTAACAATTAGTCCAACTGCTTCACCCACTCAGTATTTTCTTCATGTATTATCAGTTAAAAAAAAATCTGTGGTTGTTTACAAGTTTTGTTCTGTTCTTAAGATTTTATTTATTTATTTATTTATTTGAAAGAGAGGGAGAAAGACTTGGGAGGGGCTGAGGAACACGTGACTCCTTGCTGAGCATGGAGCCCAAGGTGGGGCTTGATCTCAGGATCCTGAGATTAGACAATGAAAAATTCCACCTCATCCTTCTCAATGAATTCAGTTGCTGCACATGTTAAGATAGAATTTCACTCGTTATTACCAGTTACAAGAAAATTCTACCAGGCCAAACCCATCACCTTCTTTCATCTGAGACTACAACCCCAACTATCTGACACTTACCAACACCAATTACACAACAATAGTCAGCAAATCACAATCAACCACGACAACTGCTGAAAACGTATCAGGAGGAATTAAATACAAGATTCTCCACCTCATTCTCTGTACGTCTCCAGTAAAATCAAGACAGGAACTAAAGTCACATCAGGGGCTGCCTGGGTGGTTCAGTCAGTTAAGCATCTGCCTTCGGCTCAGGTCATGATCCTGGGCTCCTGGGATCAAGCCCCGTTTTGGGCTCCCTGCTCAGCAGGGAGTCTGCTTCTCTCTCTCTCTCAAATAAATAAAATCTTTGGGGAAAAAATGTAAAAAATAAAATAACATCAGCCTACAAAGTGTCCTCTTGAAAGCATCAGAAAGCGCCATCTCCAAGTTGCTCTAGCCTCCTGTATCATAACCACTTATGTGTTAGCAAAGTTCAAAAGACTGAAAAAAAAATAATTTGGTCAAACCAAGTAAGAAGTTCTACCACTGTTAACTGCTCATATTACCATAATCACTGTTATCTGCACTTCCCTCCCCGAGACCTTGAGGACAGATTATATGGCAGAGGATCAATTACTGCATCTACTACCCACACAGTCAAGTTAATCTGTTCCTCCAGAATCTTTTGAGATTTATCAATACTATAATGTGACTAACATTTTTTCTTTCTCCTTGAGAGGAAAGCCCAACGCCAGTGCTCTCTCCTTCCACCAAAAGCTTAAGCTGATAGTCACCTTTTATACTTCCCAATTATTCAATTTGTTTTTTTGAAAAAAAAACAAATTGAAAAGGAATGTCAGAAGGTTAACGTGAACACAAAACATCAAGAAATCTATCAACAAAGTATTATAGGATCAGACAGAGAATCTTATTACATTAAGGGATTCCCTTCAGTGATGAAATACAAGAAAAACAATCTACAACTTCCTTCTTCCACTTTTTCTTATTTGTTCATCTGTTCATCATCCATCCATCCATCCACATATAGACCAAGGACGGTGTTTCCAGGTGGCAGTAATTTATTTATTTATTTATTTATTTATTTATTTTTACGTGTGTGCCAGGTGCTGTTCCAAGGTCTTTAAAACCAGGAAGTTATTTAATTCTCATAATGACCTATGAGACAGGAATACTATCCCCATTTTACAGAAGAAGAAACAGAGACACACAATGAGTAAGTAACTCACCCAACAATGCAGAGCTATCAAGTATTGGAGCCAGGACTGAAACTAGATAGTTGGACTCCACAGTTCATAGCATGACCCAGAACACGACCCTATTAGGAGGGACGGCTAACATGTCAAAACTAGGAAGCCCTATGTGGTTTAGAAACATAGATTCAGGGTCCAGCATCAAATAAGACCTCACTCGGGATGCCTGAGTGGCTAAGTTGGTTGGCCGTCTTCCTTCTGCTTGGGTCATGATCCCAGGGTCCTAGGATCAACTTCCACATTGGGCTCCTTGCTCAGCAGGAAGCCTGCTTCGCCCTCTGCCTGCTGCTCTCCCCTTTACTTGTGCTTGCTCTCGCTCTCTCTTTGACAAACAAAAAAACAAAATTGAAAAAAAAAAGACCTAAAAGACCTTGCTCATATATAGACTGAGTCCCTTACTAGCTCAGTGACCCTACGCAAAGCTACTTAATCTCCTTGGGTCTCAGGCTCCTTGTCTATATACTGAGGATTCTCTCATAGGGTATGGCACAGATTAAATAAAATACCTTCAAAGCACTTAGTGGTGGGTACCTAGTAAAGAATCCATTCGCTAATGCCTTAAAAAAAATTATAATTCCATACGGCAAAAATGCCTCGGCAGTGATGTTCAAAAATCTTTGAGGACTGGGGCACCTGGGGCCCAGTCGGGTGAATGTCCAACTCTTGATTTCAGCTCAGGTCATGATCTCAGGGTTGTGGGATCAAGCCCTGCACTGGGTTCACACTGGGCATGGAAACTGCTTAAGCTTTTCTCTCTCCTTCTCCCCCTCACACACCCTCCTCTCCTTTTCTAACGAAGAAAAAAAATAAATTAAAATTTTTTTTTAATTCTCGAGGAGAATAATCATTTTTATGCACCTTCATATGCAAAGACTCCTGCCCAAAACAGCTGATAAATAAATACTGCTGCATTAGAGATGTTTGAACTGAGGCATTAAATGGGAATTATTTGGGCGCCCGGGTGGCTCATTGGGTAAATGTCTGCCGTCGGCTCGGGTCATGATTTCAGGGTCCTGGGATCGAGCTCCTTCCTCTCCCTCTGCAGCTCACCTTGCTTATGCCCTCTCTCTCATATAAATAATGAATAAAAATCTTAAAAATAAACAAATAAAAAGGAATTGTTATTACATATGCTTAAGGAGAACAAAAGACTTTTAAAAATAGCCACCCATATGTTTTTTAACCCTTTAAAATTTTTAAGCAAATTACTATAAGCGCTTATTTTTAACATCCAATATTGCTCAGTAAGTCAAAGGCATGATGAAAGGAAATGGAAACTATTCTAGATTAAAGGGACTTAAGAGATCCAAGACACCTGACACTTACACACAAGAGGGGGCCTGTTTTGAAACCTAATTTGCACATATTAACTTTTTTTTTCAGATAATCAGAAAAATCAACATGGTAAGTAAGTTAGGTACTGTTAGTTTTAAGAGGTGTGATAATAGTATTGTGGTTATCTAAGAAGATGTCTTTTTATTGGGAGAGTCTGTGTTTAAGTTATTATGGCCATGTAATTATTGTCCAAAGCTTACAAAATCATATAATATGAATACATTTCCTTTTTAGTTCAGTTTAAGTCTTTCCAGGAGTTTCTAGGTTTTTCTTTTTTCCTTGCACTATTTGCCTTTAGAATATCCTCAGCTTTCTTCAAATTCTTCATTGTATCAGGCATTCTATTGGATGACTTTATTTCCAACTAAGATTTTTTCCTCCTAGGTTTTACTCATAATCTGACAGTTGACAGAAGAAATTCTCATTCATATTATCTATTCTAAAGTATACTGTCCCAGTTTTTACAGTGAATTGTGAGGTGGACTAGTTTGCCTCCTGTCCAAACACTTTTATAAACATATTCAGTAGACAGAAAATGTTCTTATGGGGGGAGGGGTCGGGAGCACTTTATGTAGTTGTAATAAAGCTTACTTTAAAACTCAATGAAGTCATGTCATGAATTTATGAACGTCAGTGAATTTACAATGAATGCTGAAATAATTGATTACAGAAGGGAGGTATGTATCCACATGAAACCACTGATTCATGTTTACATTTAGAATAAGCAGAAACACCCCCATCCTTACCTGGGCTTCAAAGTCATATTCTTACACCTTAACTTTTTTTTTTTTAAAGGTTTTATTTATTTGATAGAGCACAAAGAGAGGGAAAAGCAGGCAGAGGGAGAGGGAGAAGCAGGTTCCCGGTAGAGCAGGGAGCCCAATGTGGGGGCTCGATTCCAGGACCCTGAGATCATGACCTGAGCCAAAGGCAGATGCTTAACTCACTGAGCCACCCAGGTGCCCCTCCCTACACCTTAATTTTGATAAAGGGGAAAAATACTGAATCTGTACAAAGAATCCAGAAGAAAACCTCAAAATAAATCACTGTGTAAGCTTAATTCCAAATGCTAAAAGATATAATTTTTAAGTCAGAAAGCCACAGATGACTATTAGGAGTTCAAAGTTTTAGCCAAAATATTTCATCAAATGGAGACCCAACTGAACATAGTCAAAAGGAAATTAAACAGTATTAAGAGTTGAGGCTCTGGAATTGAAGAAACCTGGGTTCAAGTCACCAATTGCTATTCATGAAATGGGTAAGTTCTAATGGTGGAAATGCAAACTGGTGCAGCTACTATGGAAAACAGTATGAAGGTTCCTCCAAAAACTAAAAATAGAACTACTATATGATCCAGCAGTCCCACTTCTGAGTATATATCCAAAGGAAACAAAATCAGTATCTTTAAAAGATATTTCCCATGTTCACTACAACGTTATTCACAATAGCCAAGATATGGAAACCTAAGTGTTCATCAATAGATGAACGGATAAAAATGATGTGGCATAAACATACAATGGAATATTATTCATTCTTGAGAAACAAAGACAGCAAGCCATTTGCAACAACCTGGATGGACCTTGAAGGCATTATGTTAAGTGAAGTAAGTCAGAAAAAGACAAATACTGAATGATTATCACTTTAATGTGGAATCTAAAAAAGCCAAACTCCTAGAAAGGGAAAAGAATGGTGGTTACGAGAGGATAAGGGATGGAAGAAAAGGAGAAGTTGGTACAAGAGTACAAACTTCCAGTTATAAGAGGAATGAGTTCTGGGGATGTAATGCATAGCATGATCATTCTAGTTAAAAATACTATATACTGGAAAGTTGCTAAGAGAGTAAATCTTAAATGTTCTCATCACACATACAAACAGTAATCATAGGTGATGGCAGGTGTTAATACTTATGGTGATAATCATTCTGTAATACATAAAACACAATGTACATCTTAACTTACACAATGTTACAGGTCAATTACATCCCAACAGAGCTAAAAAACTAAATAAATGAATAAATGATCTGGGGCCATAAAAACCCTACCACATTTTAATTTCCTTAAAGTAAGAGATTCAACCTGGGCAAGTGAGGACAACTGTGGGAAAGCATATGAAGGATTTAAGACAATGTGAAATAAAGGCCTGTCACTGACAGTATTATCAACACTCAAAGGCCATCTTGCATCTGAATGGTTGGCCATTATGCCATAAAAAAAGGTTTTTTGATAATTCTATTTCTGTGCTACCCATTATGCAGAAATTTCTGCACATGTGAACACAGAGCTATACAGGGAATACTTACTGCTAAAAGGCAGCTCTGAGCACTAGTTAAGAACACAGGCTCTGCAGCTGAACTACTGGGTGCAAATCCTGGCTTCAAGCCACCGGGCATTAAGCAAAGTATTTAACTTTGCTCAGTTGCTTCATTTGTAAGGCAGGTAAACCTCATTAGGCAGTTACAAGCATTACATTACTTACTGCATACTCAGCATCTGGCACAAAGTAGGAACTATATAAATTCTTAGCAAATAAATTGTAGTACTGTTCATGATAATAAAAACACAACTTATGCTTATCAGAGAAGGGCAACTTACACCTGCACATCCACACTGTGGAAAAATCCTCTACAGTAGAAAAGAACTAGGCACCCGAGTTTAAAAAAAAAATAGGTTAAAGAAATATTGTTAGAAAAAGCAAGTTGTAGAAGAATTACAGGTTTAAGGAAACTTGTAGCAATATGTATTTTTACATACTTCCATATGCCTTGACTATTATATATAGTATATTATATATCATATAATATTATTATATATATACAATTATATATATACTATTATATATAGATGTAGATATACACCCAAGTTCTAAAACCAATCAGTTACCTGTGAAAACCTAGTTTCTGGTCCTGTCTCTCTAACACCTAGCTATACGACCATGGCTAAGTCACTGAACTCACCCAACACCCGAGGAGAGTTTCCTCATCTGCAAAGATGAAGTTGGAGATGGCTGCATTCAGTAATACCTCCAATCAGTTCCAATCCCCCAAATACCCTGACTGTGATTATGGGATTCTGGTGCTTTCTATAAATAAAAATGCTGCATTCTCCAACACTCCATGCTGCTCAGTATTTATTAAAAACTCTATGGAACAGGGTGCATTGTTTCAAAAGCACAGCCAGTGTCAGATGGAAAATATTCCGTGTGGGTACAGTTCCATCCCCAGATCATGCTCTCAGTAACAAAATCTTTCTTCACTCCCAGCCCCCATGTGTTCTTACAGAAGGTGCCATGTGTTCTTACAGAAAAGAGTTGCTTTATCAATTAATATATGAGCAACAGTTTCTTTATTGCCATTTTTGCTTTTTCTCTGGATTGTCATCAGAAATATATTTATACCATCAATCATAGACATATGTAACCCAATTTGCCTACCCACAAGTAGGAAGACAAGAAATCGCTGTGTCAAAATCAGGGTCATGTTCCTATCATCTGCCCAGGGAACAGTGAGAGACACGCTTTCTGTCACTGACACCCACCATGACTCTTGGTCACTGCTGAATGAACCAGAACCTCAGTCCTTAGTTTCCTTTACTGCCTATCTTCCACCCATCCTCTCACTGGTGAAACCTGTAACCTCACCCTCATGCCTTCCTGCCTGGCCTCCCACCTCCCTATAACCTCTCTGTGTCCAGCCCAATCCACCATTGAGCTCACCACCATACATCCCCGGAACCTATGACACTTCCTAGCACACACCAAACATCAAAATATTAATTCAACAGGGGCACCTGGTTGACTCAGTAAGAAGAGCATGTGACTCTTGATCTTAGGGTCGTGAGTTTGAGCCCCATGTTGGATGTAGAGATTACTTAAAAAAAAATAAACTTAAAAATTCTAAGCATTAATTCAATATATCCATACCACGATAAAAAGTTAACTATGACCAAACTAATCTTCCTAAAGAAAAACAATGATTACATTTGTGGCTGGACAAAAATTCATTTTCTCAAATTCTCAAATTCTATAAGAACCTACGATGTGCCAAGCACTATTCTCATTTCTGATGATAGAAATTGCTCCCACCTGCACAGAGAAATGCTAGGCTCACAGATTTCAGTGAGAGAGAATACGAGAATACGTATCACCAACTCTGCTGCTGACTGCTATAGTCTGAATGTTTATGACCCCACCCCCTAAAATTTTATGTTGAAACATAATCTCCAACGTGATAGTATTAGGAGATGGGGCCTTAAGAAGGTGATTAGGTCATGAGGGTGGAGCCCCAATAAATGGGATTAGCGCCCTTATAAAAGCTATTTGAGGGAGCTAGTCCCTTCCACCACGTGAGGACACATCTAGAAGGCACTGAACCAGAAAAGTGAGCACCAGATACAAAGTTTGCTGTCACTCTGATCTTGGATTTCCTAGCCTCCACAACTGCGAAAAATACATTTCTTTTGTATCCCAGTCAGTTATTGTTATAGTAGCCTGAAGACAAAGACAAGGACTCTGTGATCTGGTCAAGTTACTTAAGCTCTGTGGGCATCAGTTCCATATCTACACAAAGAGGATACCATCACTATATACTTCATGGGAATCAATTCAACTACTAAATGAAGTCATGTATATAATGTATTCAGCATAGCAAGGCAGTAATAAATCTTCTTTCTTTAATAGTAGTATATGAACAAAACCTAAATGTCTTATTTAGTCGATCAATAGCTTCAAATTCCTCCAAATAGGATTATATTTGCTATCTTCATACCCAGATGGAAGGCAAGTCTGTTTCAACATAGTAATTCCAGAATGTTCCTAGTAACTATGTTCATTGGAGTCAACTGAATTATCTTTTCTGTTGAAAGTAGAGTTGGTTGAGAGTAGAAACCATGTCTTAGAGAGCAAAGAAACAATGAACAGAAGAAAAAAAAAAGAACAAGATAAGGTCTGTATAGCTCTTTGACTTGCCAGCAATATAACCTTGAACTGACCTCTCTCGTTTTCAACTTCCTCATTGGTATAAGAGAATAAGCTTTTAGAAACTGTTAAGAGCATTGCCCATGGAATATTATCTTTGTCTCTACCTTACTACAACTACCACATATTGCATGAATTTGGGAAATATTTACTGAATAGGTGCTAAGTCATTTGCCAAGGCCAGGAGATAGCTCTATTATGGCCTTGTCTTACAAGCAAGGACCAATGTCAATCCTGAAAAATCTACTCAACCCTTTATAATTAACACATGGAATAAAGCATAGGTAATTCTTGGCAATGCTGAGAAATCTCAAATATCTCTCCTCATAAAATCTCTGTATGCCAAAGCTATCAGAAGCAGTGTTTTTCTTCAGAAACATTTCTGAATCATTCCATGATTTCACATCTCTCAATCTCAGCACCAACAGCAAGAGGCAAGTCAAAGAGTTCATCCCATAAATCCAGTGATGCTGGGGTGATTCTAACACTCTCCCCGTTCTCAATACTCTTCCCTTCTAGACCACAGCTGGGTGCTTGCATGCTCACACTCTCTCTCTTTTATTTGCATTAACATTAACATGCATTTACATCCATTAACACTAGAATGGAACCAACAAAACACATAGGGAAAGAGGTACATCCCCGTATCCTCATCCTTGGCCTCCAATCCTCCAATGTGAAAAGCCACAGCCAACTCCTTCTCTTCCCAGCCACCACCCTCTTACAGACACATGAACACTTCAACTGCCTGTTCCCTGGAAGGTGTAAACACAAAGCCAGACAGCACCATTCTATCTTCAGTCCTTCCTTCCTCCAGCCACTTGGGTTCCTAGTGGAATCATCAAGAAATCAGTGTTTCTTATCTGTTTCTTCGAAAGGAATGAAACATCAAAGACAATTGGTCTAATTATGCACTCAGGGATTTTTTTTTTCTTTTAACCTTGTGCCAGGTGCAAGGAAAACCAAAGTTTGCAATCACTTATTACATAGCAGGCACTAAATGGTTTCTATGAAACAGCCAATAAAATCATCACCACACCCATGAGGTAGATGCTGGCTTATCAGTGGGTTCGATGGTACTGTGCCCTCTAGCAGCAGCCGAGTCACTGCCCTTTTGCTGTCCTGTGTGTTTGGAACATCTGTACCTGTAATGTTCCTACCATACGGACAGAGCTTGCTGTGGCCCTCTGGAGCAGCGTCTAAAACAGCACAGGTACTAGAATTCTCCAATCTGGCCCTGCTCAGAGAGTTATGGAGAATTTTTCACAGCAAGAAGACAACAGCACCAAGAATGGCTTTCTTTCTAGCACATTCCTAGTTGTTAGCAGATTCAATGACAGGTGAATGTTATAACTTTCAAAAAGAGATGGAAAGCACAGGAAATGCTGCAGACACTGATTTCATCAGCAAAAAATAGACCTCCAAAGAAACCAGGAGCATTGAAGAGTTGTCTCAAGAAGAAAATCTTGTTTTGTTTTCTCAGGGGTGGGGGAATAACACCACCCTTCACCTTTCAGTCAGTAGAAATACCCACATCCCTTTTCCCCCCCTATTTCTTTCCTCTGAGGGCTCACATGGTATGGAACATTTACTAGACCAGAATCGACCCCACGGGAGAACACAGAGACATGGCAAAGAGAAAGAAAGTCCTAGCTGACACTGACACTCGGCCACTTCTCAGCGATCCAGGTTATAGTTATGGGGGAAAAAAGTCAAAGGCTACTGATGATAACACAAGATCAGGGATCAAAGACTTCAATTCCTGGTCTATGCCACAGGAGAGTTCCCCTCTGTCCACACTGGAGTAGAGCAGCTGCAGTTTTCAGATCGAACGGGTATCAAACACACATGGGAGGAAATGACCTGTTGGCAGATACCAAAATGTTGGGTGTCTGAACAAACAAAAAAAACAAAAAAAACCCTCAAACTTCAAGACAGATCTTTAGGAGAAATAAACACTTTAATATTTTATTCATGGTGAAACTGTCAGGATTTTAGAAGTATTAAGGTCCATTTTAATTTTTTGCCAGAAAAAAAATAATTTCAAACCTTTCTGGTTTAAACAGCCCTGCTGAGTCTTTTAAGTTACCTATGACTTCCATTTTAAATATTTGTGCGATAAAATGGAAAGGAAGATTATTAAATAGCTCTGTCAGTCCCTTTGCCAACTATGAAAAAGCAAAGCTTCACATTTATTTAAACTAGTAAACTATTTATTATAGAGTAAATTAGAATTTGGAAGGTGCTGTGCTCTCTTGAAACGTGATTCCTTAGGAACATGAGAACACACATCGGTCTTCTGTTCCAAGAAGGCATTTTTTGCTGAGAAGGGAGAGTAACAACCCGGATTTTCTTTTTTTTTTTCTTTTTTTTTTTTTTTTTGTTTTTTTTTTTTTTTTTTTTTTNAAGTCTGTGAATCATCAGGCTTACATCTTTCACAACCCAGATTTTCTTAATAGTAAAGGTTTACAGATTAGGTGAGAATTAGAACCATTTTGCTTCTGTGTAAAATCCAAACAGTAACTGAAATTTGTTTCTCTGGTTCTAAATTCTTTCAAAGACCACTTAGCCATTAGTCCCAAAAATTTGCCCCGTAGTACAACTCAGCACTTGAGTGAGACATTCCCTGCTCTTCCTTCGCACAATAAAATGTCCTTCATGTCACCTTGAAATAACTGAAGTGACCAGTGGAAAGGGTCACTGGAACAACTCCGGTCAACAGGACAAAGAGTTCATTCATCGCTACCTGTACACTTCATAACGAGGCATGCGGGCTTCAGGAAAGGTGCTGAAATTTATTTTCTGCATGAGGTAAATTAAACAGTTGGCAAACTGGATGAACTAAATTAAACTTAAATGTTATTGGAGAAATGAGAAATAAAGGACAATTTGCTAGAAAATCAAGAATATCCCACTTTCTCACACATGCATACCCCTTTTTTACTTTACGAGTTCTTGGATAAGGTGGCTAGAAAACGTCGCAGAAAAGGAAATCCAAACGCGTAACCAACCCAAACTTGGTGTCTGAGGGCAGCACAAACAAATCTGAAAAACTGAAGAAGAATGCTAACTGAAACCTAATTCTCAATTTTAATTAGCTGAATTCAATGCCATTGGTTTTAATTCAACTGCAATCAATGCAATATTGACAGTGTCTTTCCACTTAAGTCAGATAAGGTGGTATTAACTTTCCACTACTAAAAACAAATCTGAGGATAGCGAGGGTCAGACTCCATTTAGAGGAGGTTTTTAAATGACATTTTCTAATAATCTCTCAGCCAGTACTCACGAAATCACCCTCCATAATCTTGGCCAGTGGGAGTTAAGTGAGGTTTCTTATTAGGTTTCTTATAAGGAGGCAGGATGGCTTTGTCTCAGGCAGGTAGCCAGACTGAACCAATCTTGTAGCTGTGTTTCTAAGTGGGTACACAAGAAAATGAGAACTCAATAGAGCAAANGTAAATAGATAAAATCTTTAAAAAAAAAAAATAAATAAATAAATAAATAAATAAAAAATAAAAAAATAAAAAAATAAAAACAAATCTGAGGATAGCGAGGGTCAGACTCCATTTAGAGGAGGTTTTTAAATGACATTTTCTAATAATCTCTCAGCCAGTACTCACGAAATCACCCTCCATAATCTTGGCCAGTGGGAGTTAAGTGAGGTTTCTTATTAGGTTTCTTATAAGGAGGCAGGATGGCTTTGTCTCAGGCAGGTAGCCAGACTGAACCAATCTTGTAGCTGTGTTTCTAAGTGGGTACACAAGAAAATGAGAACTCAATAGAGCAAAATAAAATGATCTAAATGGTATCTAAGGCTTTCTTGCAAAGAAATGGGCTGGCATCCTTTTTCATACCCCACCTACTCTACTACCACTGTGTCTTTGGGGTGGAGGAAGATTCTCTTGCATCTGAGCCTTAACCCCTTGGATTTGGTAAGTGACTTATACCCCAAAGGTAACTGGACAGGAAGAAGGTTGGGAATTAACCGTTACCATGTGCCTGGGAGATGCATAACAGACCATCTTTTTTGATAGAGGTATTATTTTACAGCTTAAGTAACTAAGCGTCAAAGACATTAGCACATTGTAAATGGCAAAGCTAATATTTGAACACAACTGGTGTTATAAGTCTTTGGTATCACCACCACGCCACCCTGTCTGCCAACATGCCAAAGTCCTTTGAAGACATAGTGAACAGGAGTACAATTTTGAGAGACAAATCCATGTCATCTAAGGGGAAATGGAAGTAGGGAGTCTAGAAGCAGTACAAGGGATGGCAGAAGACCAGTCTTTTCATTGCTTATTTTAAAGTTTTTCATTATGGCTAAATTCAGACACTCTTGTAAATTTTTAGCCATTTGATTTTAATAAATGCTTACATGGTGTTTATTCATGTAAGTGTGGTGATAAACTCAAGGGATTCTTAGGGGGCTCCTATAAGTAAGATATAAGAACAAAATATTAAGCCTAAACTTTCATAAAACAGAGACTAAAATTAATCAGACACAGATGGGACCTAAGTGATTTCAGAGATTGTAAATATAATTGTTATACAAATTGTGCCTACCTCAGGCTTTGAATGGTATTTGTTGTATTGCATTATCCAATCCAACATATTCACATCACAAAGGAAGAAGCAAAGGCCCAGATATGTGAAGAGCATTTGGAGGTCACACTGCTAAGTCAGGGACAAAGCAAAAACTGGGACTCAGGTCCTTCAGCACTTAAACCCAGAGCTGCTTTCTGGACGTTCTAATCACTCTCATCCCCTTGTCCTACCATCCATGCCCATACTTCTTCACCTGGGGAGGGTCTGCCAAGATTTACTACAGAAAACAGCATACCATAATCCAAAAGGGGGAAAAAAGCCAGAACTCTCCTAATGTTTGCTTTAAGTCTTATACATTACCCCACCTCTTCTGCCTTTCAATCATTCGCCCCCTCTTAAGTCTGCCAAACAACCCTTTTACGTAGATGAAGTTTAAGAAGAAACAATAAAAAGTGTAATACAGCTTTCAGATTCTGTGGCTGGAGACAGAGCACACATCTGCTGAGTGGACAGAACACCATTAGAGAGAGCCTAAGTGAATACATGAGGTCTGAGGCAAGAATTCTGGAGAGCAGGAAAGGTTCAGGAGCTACCATTTAGCATCAAGCCTCGCTCTTCCATTTGCTAGAATTGCAAGTTTGGACAAGTTTCATAACATACGGTCATCTTCCCACAGCGAGAAAATGGTTATAACCATCAACTTCACAAACGTAAGATGAAGACCAAAGGAAGTAACAGTAAATGAAAGGTTTGAGCATATACACACTCTAATGCTCTGGCAATCCTAATGTCTTCTTAGGTGCCTTGAAGAGACACTTTCTGCTTTTCCACTCTATCCTTCTAAAGAAAAGGATAATTCCTTTCCAACTCACAGGGAAAACGCAAAAAAGTAAAAATTAAATTAAATTAAAAATTTTAAAAAGGAAAACAATTCCCATCATTACCATCATCATGGTAAGAATGTTGAGAATTAGCTACATGCCTACAATGTACTTGGCATTGCTCTAAGAACATTTCTTCTATCCTTTAGTCTCCCAAACCCTCTTAAGTTGTTGGTACCATTTTAGTCATAAGCAAAACAAGACAAAAAAATACTTTGCCCAAGATCACATACTAGTCAGGATTTGAACCCAATAAAAATGCTTCCAGAGCCAGCCTAATTCTTTACTATAACATACACAGCCTCCATACACAAATACTAGAAATAAGAATGGAAAGGTTTTCCTACCACTTTCTAGGAAAAATACTTCCTTCCTAAAATGAAAAGAGAAAAAAATAGTGAATTTAAAATAGATCATCAAATTTATTTTAGGTTTTTTCTCACAAGCTTAATCTTCTTGAGAATAAAAGTTATTAACCAAACTGTTTTGGATGCTTCAAGTGAGCTTTTGTTTCTTAAGAAGCTGTTCCAATCAAAACAAACCTAAGGGCAAGCTCACAAAATGCCCCTTCAACATCACTATCACATAAGAGAGATGACAGATAAAGATAAAATCTAAGACTCTCCGTTTCCCTGTGTGAACTGGAAGTGTCGTTCCAAAATGACTGAGATGGATAGCCCCCAGACTTGGTCAACGGAAACCCAGTCATGTGTATGAGATGCTTTTCTTCACCTAGCCCCACTTATCTAGCCAAACTAAAGAATTACAAAGCAATAGCAGAAATTACTAACTTGGGGCGCCTGGGTGGCTCAGTGGGTTAAAGCCTCTGCTTTCGGCCCAGGTCATGATCTCAGGGTCCTGGGATCGAGGCCCACATCGGGCTCTCTGCTTGGCGGGGAGCCTGCTTCCCCCCCCCCTCTCTGCCTGCCTCTCTGCCTCCTTATGATCTCTCTCCCGCTGTGAAATAAATAAATAAAATCTTTAAAAAAAAAAAAAAGAAATTACTAACTTGGGGCATACTTCTCATATGCAGGCCAATAAAACAAATCAAGTGGCTATTACTCATTAAATTATCTGTTTCACCAACAGTCATACTATTAATGGTGAATACCGGCATCTGGTGAACACATAACAGTTGCTTTCATTCATTTGAGATGCCGTTTCAGGGCTGGCTTCAACTGAGAAAAATATCTGCTTCATCTCAGGGATGGGTCCATTATATTATTTACTGGTGATAAAAACCAGCATTCTTTAATCACCAAACGCTAAAAATTACATGGAAGAAAATCACATGGAGCACTGTATGTGCCATCAATATACCACAATATAGAAATTCTGTGCCTGCCCAAACCATTTCTAATACCCCTCTCCTTGACTGCTTCCTAATAAAGTAGCTGAAAAGACAGAGCATCACTTCCCCAAATTCCTTACAGCTACAAGTATGTGTGGAACACAATGTTGACCAATGAAATAAAAGTAGGTTGCTAGGGAACATGAAGATAAGCTTCTGCTGCCTAATAAAAGAGATAGGAATGAGAGGAGAGCTCACGGTGTTGCCCCACCCCATTTATTCTTGCCATGAATGCAAACAGGATGTCTGGTGCCACAAGAGCCATTCTGTAACCATGAGGTGGCAAGACCATGAAAAGATAAGCTCATAGACATCCACTCTGCGGATGTGGAGCAAAAAAGACAGGACACACTGGAGTCCTTCACTGTATTTCACACTATCTCTGGGTTTCTAACTAACAATAAATGTCCTTATGTTTTAAGTCACTCTTAGATGTATTTTTCCCTTATTCTCAGTGAAAACTCACATTTCTAACAGACTCAAATGTTAATCCTTTCTCCCCAACTACCACCACAATAGACACCTGGATTGTATGCCCAATACCTGTTCTTTTAGGAACTGATTCTAGCACAGATGGTCTTCTTAGGAGCTTTCAGGTTAACTCATATAACCCTAACTCCCTGGCCCTAGGTTGATCCAGAGGAAAAAAATCTGACCCAAGTTCAACCAGTCCTCTTGAAATTTTTGAATATTAAAACAACAGAGATCAATCTCTCTCCAATTATTAAAGCTATAAAACCATAAATTTTAGGAGTTACTGGCAGCCATGTTTTCCATCACCGAGAAAATGAGTTTGCAGTGAGACAAAAAGTAGCAGGTATGTACTTCATTTCCTAACAGTATTACAGACTAGATATCCTGAATGAGACCCTCAATAAAACATGAAAAAGCCTAGATGAAATACTAAAACATTTTTAAACCATGTACTGAAGAGTTTGCTAGTAGGGAATCCAGAAGCCAATAATGAAATGAAAACAGCACCCCTAGGAGTTAAGTCCCCCCAAAAGCCAGCATTTACCCTGTGCTTATCTGGAAAACCTGGTGACCTTAAGCTCCCTTTTTGATACCTGTGCTGGGTATAGAAGATACAACTTTGAGTCTACGCAAGGTCAAAATTCTTCTAAGACACCCTTGCATAAAGTTTGAATCCCTAAGGAGTTACACCTTAATGAATGAAAAACCAGCTCACCCTGAAAAATGGGAGGGTAAGGTTACCTATCTATCTTGATTTTCCTACCAGCTACAGACAAAAAAAAAAAAAAAAAAAAAAAAAAAAAAAAAAAAAAAAAGAAAGAAAGAAAGAAAGAAAGAAAAACACTCCAATAATTCATAACCACAAGTGGGCCTCCATACTGGTTTGTCACCCAGATGCATGCTATGTGGGAGATCTTTAAACTTTAAGAAGAAAACAAACAAATAACATTCCATAAAATTTCAGACAGAGAATTTGATTTAGAGCTCCTGAGTTGTGGCACTTCAAATGGCAGAAGCAAATAATTTTCTCTGAAGGAACACAGCTTTAACACAGGCCTCAAAGAATTCCCACAGATGACATTCCAAGAAACACGAGCTAATAGTCAAAATTACAAAACACATAGTGAAATAAGACACCATTTTTAGAATGAGTCACTATAGAAAAATTACAAAACACATGGGGAAACAAGACACCATTTTTGGAATGAACCACTACAAAAAATAGAGTAACATCTGCAGACATTTTACCTACTGGCATTTTTAGAGATGGGGTATTTTTAAACTATGGTTTTTATGTAACATGAAATAAAATAGAGGCTTAAAAATATGGAAGAATGAGAATGACCAAATATTTTTAGAAGACACAAACAGAACTTTTAAAAATGAAAAATATAACTGAAATTAAGCTCTCAAGGAATAAAGAGATTAGAACAGAATTAATAAAGAATGATAGATCAGAAGAAATCACCCAGAGTGCAGCATAAAGAGCCAAGATGGAAAAGAAGACATTAAGGAACACAGCCTACCCAAAGCTCCTCAGGTAACCAACAGGGAAAGGGAGTATTCCAAAAGATAAAGGCTCAGCATTTCCCACTATTAGCAAAAAAAGCAACCTCAAGTCTAGGAATCTAACGAATAGCATACAGGGTACATGAAAACAAACCACTACCTAGACTCATACCAATAAAACTGGAGAAAATCAAAGGCCAAGAGAAGATCGTAAAGTCAACCAGAGAGATAGTCTCTGTCAATTACTTTTCACAGCAAAATGGAACTCCAAAAAAATAGAGAAGTTGAGATAAAGTACCTATCCACCTAAATTCCATACCAAACAAAACTATTCCTTGAGAATAAAAGTAACACTTTCAGACAAACAAAATGAGTATTTTCAAACAAAGTAAGAGAATTTACCGCTGACAGATGTTCGAAGTTACATAGGAAATTCCTGAGGCAGAAAGATAATTATCCCAGATAGAAGATCTGGTAAATATTAACATGTAAGTCAATTTCATAAAAATTACAACGTAAAACAAAATCATACCTAATATACAAGTTTAAATAAAGAAAATACTAACATTATGACAAGAACATACACTAAGAAGGTGATAGGACTTAAAATGTTCTAAGGTCCTTATAGCAGAAAAAAGAATGACAGTTATTAACATTAGGCTTAATTAAACATACACATTAAAATATCTGGGGTAAGTGCTGTAATTAACATATAAAGTATAACCCTCAAGCTAGAAGAGGGAAAAAAGTGGAATGGACAACAATTACAAAAACCTTCAATGAAACTTAAAGGTGGCAAGAAAGGGGAAAAAATGAGAAAAAAAGAGGTAAAAAAGAAAACCACAAACTAAGACTCTAAGTCCAAAGCCATCAGTAATTACAACAAATGTATATGGACTGAAGATTCTAATTAATAGACAAAGATGGTGAGAACACTTTTAAAAATCTGGTTATGTGTGTTTGTGAGAGGTATCTAAAACATAATGACAATTCACACTTTAAAGAAAAAATTACACCAAATAAATACTAACAAACCAATTCTGGTGTGCATACATTATTAGTAGCAGACAAAAGAGACTTCAAGACATATAACAGATAAAAATGTTCCCTACATAATGGGAGAATCCTTAGTTCACCACAAAGTTAATAGTTTTACAAGTGTTACCCTTTCGTGACATAACTTCAGGAAATAAAAACTAAGAAAAAGCAAAAATGTTACAAACTACAAGGCAAGATTACAAATCCTCTGTCATAATGGGAAATTTTTAAGTCTTTTAAAAATTTTTACATACGGTTAAATTCACTTTTTTATTTGGTATACAGTTCTATGAGTTTTAACACATACATATATTAAGTAACCATCACCATAAGGGCATAAAAGAGTTTCATAACTCCAAAACATTAACAGTGGGAAATTTTTTAACAAATGTCTTTCAACAATTAACAGATCAAAGACCCTAGCGAATTCATATATAAGATATTGGACCCCAGAAATGGAAAATGCACATTCTTTTAAACACAGTGAAACGTGTATAAAAATTGGTCACATGCTAAGCCACAGACTAAGCCTCTCCATTTATCAAGGACTGATCTGACACAGTTATTATCTGATCAATATACAACTAAATTGTAAAACCTTTTTTATTTAAAACTGGAAGTCCTCCAAGTAGCAGAAATACAAAACACTTCTAAATAATTCATACAATACAAGAAATGATAGCAAATATAAGAAAATATTTCAGGACACCTAGGTGGCTTAGTTGGTTAAGCATCTGCCTTCAGCCCAGGTTATGATCCCAGGGTCCTAGGATCCAGCCCCACATGGGGCTCCCTGCTCAGCGGAAGACTGCTTTTCCCTCTCCCATTCCCCTGCTTGTGTTCCCTCTCTCACTGTGTCTCTCTTTCTTAAATAAATAAAATCTTTTAAAAATATATTTAGAACAAAATAAGAATAAAAAATACCTATCAAAATATGTTGGACGCAAACAAAGCAATGTTTAAAAGCAACTTAAATCTTTAGGTGCTTACATTACATTGTGAGAAGGGCTCAAAATTCCAAGTTGATTATCCAGCTTAAGAGAGTAGTAAAGCAGGGGCGCCTACGTGGCTCAGTTGGTTAAGTGGCTCAGTTGGTTAAGCGGCTGCCTTCGGCTCAGGGCATGATCCCAAGGTCATGGGATCAAGCTCTGCATCCAGCTCTTTGCTCAGCGATGAATCTGCTTATCCTCTCCTTCTGCCCCTTCCCCCACTAATGTGCATGCACCCATGCTGTCTCTCAAATAAAAAAGTAAAATCATTTTTAAAAAGAGAGCAAGAGTACTAAAGGAAGAGCAGAATAAACCCAACGAAGATAGAAGAAAGTTAATCATGGGCAGAAATTAAGGAACTTCAAAACCAACCTATGATAAAATCAATAAATCCAAAATTTATTTGAAGACTTGTAAGACTGAAAAACATGTGTCAATACTTATCCACACAAACAAACAAGACTAGGAATATTAGCACAGTAATCCTGCTGATGCTGCTGTAACAAATTACCAAAAATTTAGTGGCCTAAAGCAACACAAACCTGTTATCTTAACGTCGTGACATCTAAAAGCAAAGGGTCAGTGGGGCGGCATTCCTTCTGGAGGCTTCAGAGGGGAATCCACTTCCTTGCCTTTTCCAGCTTCCTGCACTCTGTGCCACAGGGCCACCGTCACTCTAAACTGCTGACTCCATTCCTGTATGTCCCACGACTAACTCTAATCCCCCTGCTTCCCTCCTAGAAGGACCCCTGTGATTACATCAGGCACACTTGGAAATCCACGAAAATCTTCCCATCTCAAGATCCTTAACTTAATCACATTTGTTAAGTCCCTTTTACCAAATAAAGTAATATATTCACAGGTTCTAGGGATTACAAAGCAGATATCATGGTGTCCAGAGAACATTCTTAAGCCCACCACAGGGACCAGCCAGATCGTTGAAGAATTAACCACATAATAGAAGGATATTCAGATTAGAAAACTTAGATGACACTAGGTAAATTTCTAGAAACATACATTTTACAAAACTGAGCCAAGAAGAAATAGCTCTTTAAAGAAACTAAATCAGTAATCTTGGCATAAAAAAAACAAACGGCTGAGACTGCTTTACTTACCAAACGATATAGGAACAGGTAGTTCCAATGCTACAGAAACTCTCCCAGAGAACAGAAAAACAGAGAACATTCCACAAGTCATTTTAAAAGTGTAGTCTAACCCTGAACTAGATGAAAACAGGACAAGAACACAAAGCAGCAAATGCGGAGAGAAGAAACTTTAAGAGATGGACATAGGCTGCTGAAGGTACTCAGTGCCTGAAATGGGTCTATTCCTAAGCCCTTGCTGCATCCCCGCCCTTCATGCAATTCAGTTGTCCAGCCAGGACTGTTTGAGAAAATAAAAGTCCTCTTTTTGTTGAAGCTAGTTCAAGCAGACTATCACCCAGAATAAAGAGTCCTGACTAGTTCACCCTGCCACCAACCAGTCTGCCACATCCAACCTCTTTAATGACATTTGTTAAGTATCATCAACTCAATTATCCATACCAATGCAAGGGCCGGAGGACAAATGGATAGTGAAAGCCAAGTCAACCATAAGTACTTTAAAATGCATGCTGTCGTTTTTCTAGCAAGCTCTCTAACTGCTTTTTTTCTTAAGCTTTTATTAAGATGAATTCAAATCATTTGGGCACAGTGAACTGATAGACTAGATGAAAACAATAAACGTCAGGGGAATAAAAATCTGTGTGGGATTCAATATTCCCCAAGAATAATCCTCAAACTAGTTCTCACTCATCTCTCCTAAGATTGCAAATTCCTTTAGAGCAGGGACCATTTATATTCGTTCAGGTAGATGACCTTATAAATAGTCAAGAATCTTGCACAATCCAATGACCTTTGGGACTATGTTTCTAAGAGTCTTGCCAAGGACATATTTTCCATTGCAATAGTTAAGATGCCAATACAGAAACATGCAAAACGGTGAAGAAAGTTTGTATTCCCTTGCATAATGCTCCACACGTCAAATTCTATTAAATAATTAATTCCTTTAAGGTAAAAGAAAAAAACTGAAATCATACACATGAAACTGAGAAAGGACAATTACCAAGATACAACTGCCAAGGAGATGCAACAAGGTTCCAGAAGAACCAGAGCAATGTTCTCCATCAGTAAGACACCTGGCGAACAGAGTAGCTCAATTGCACCCCTGCAGCATCCACGCCAGGTGATGATAAATTAGACAAGAAGGTCAACTAGAGGTATCAATATATGTCCTGAAACCTACTTCATTCAAGACATGGTACCACAACCTTCTGGGATGATGTAATATTGGTAACATTTTCAGCCGTCATCAAAAAAGATGAGCCACTGCAGAGGTTCTTAATAGGTAGGTGACAAGAGAAGCCAAATTTTATATAATCTACATGCCGATCATTGCTTGGGGCTAAATCAAGGCTCAATGACTTGATGGACTATGGGGATGAAGGAAGGACAACACAGTTATACTCAGAACTCAGGATAAGGGGCCAACCAGGAGCCGTTGCTTCCTTATTCACACAGTAAGCATTCAAAGGAACAAGAATCTAGAACCTATGTGTTCCAAAAGACCCAGATTTCAGACAGGAAATAACTTTCCAAATGCCTCTCCTTCTCACCAAGCCGGCTCCGAGATCACAAGTATCCTTGTCAGGGTCCTGGCCGACATCATTTTCCCATCTTGACTTGTTAGTCTGTACCCTGTAGGGGACAACTGGAAATAATTTTGAATGTTCTGTTTTGCTCTCTCAACAAGCTTTATATATTTGTCCCTGACAGATCTGAAAATAAAGTCAAAGCTAACAAAAAAAACAAAAAAAAAAAAGAGAAGAGAAGAGAAAGAAGAAGAAGAAAGGAAAAGTTCTAGCTTACAAGAGAGCAGTCAAGTACGATTAGGGGTTTCCTCCCTCCCCCTGCCCAGATCAAGGGACTGCATTCCCTTGGGCTTTTATATCCTTGTATAATATTTAATTAAATACTCTGTTCCTACTGGTTTATGTACTAGAGAACACTAATTTTAGAAAAACGATTAGCTAGTTCTTTCTAACTGTATGTTATTGTAGCTAAGGTCAAATTTTTCACTGAAACTATGGCAACAAAACCCCAGTATTCTTTGTCGACAAAACTGAAGCAAAGTTCTCAAGAGACAGGCCTCCACTAGATGGCTAGACCTAGGTTGGATTATTCTATTTCTTATTTCTACCTGAAATGCTACATTCCTGGGAATGGTTGGGGGGGAGGGGAAGACCTCAGTCAAAGAAATTTGCTAGCATAAGTCCAAGTGAGCTTATACAGAAGTGTCATCACTGATAACATTTTTAGACACATATAATTTTAGCAGCACAAAACATCAAGACATTTCAGAAGCACCCAAATTGGAACTCAAATGTACCCGGAAAAATACCAGATGAAAAAAAAAGGAACTTTTAAAATTTCAAAAAGAGGACTAATTGCCCAATTTATTTTCTCAATTATTACAACTGCTCAAATTGGAGTTTTTCCTACACAGACCTCCAGCTATTGCTCTGTAAAGGAAAAATGATGGACTCTTTGACGGGGCAAATTCTCCGCATACCTGCAGCCGCTCTCCACTTATCTCCCCAAACCAGTGCCCACGAACACAAGCACAATTTTTGCCTTCAAGAGGAGCCATGCTGGCCTCTCGCCTTGGAGAGAGGTGCCTCTTGTGTTGGCTGATATGACCAAGGAAGCAGCCTGTGGACATCCCTTCTCCTTGGAATTCAACTGTCCTCAAAGCCAGGGAGAACGTCCTTCTGCGAACTGACTGGCAAGAACCCCTCCCTCCATACTTAAAACAAACACACAAGGGGTGGGGGTGGGGGGCTTTCAGGAAAACAGCAGATTGGCAATATCTTCCTCCTGTCTGTCAAGAGTGGCTGGAAGGCCTGCTGCTTGGGTTAAGATAAACACAACTTCCTGTCCCAGCTACGCTTGTAATTTTATACATAAGGCAGGATTACCATCTGGAGCAAATGCCCCATCTGTAACAGAGGCTCTGATCAACACTTGTGCATGTAGAAAAAAGGCCTGATGGCTTCTCTTCAAAAAGCCACAAGCTCTAGAGCTCCCTCTTGATTATGAGGCACATTCCATAAAATTTACAGACATTCAGAAAGGTTACAAAGTGTGGCTATGAGTACCTTTGTATAATCCACATACCGAAATATTACAACAGTCACAGTGTTATACAAGATGGCAAGGGCTGTGTTTGAAGACATTCAGAAAGGTTACAAAGTGTGGCTATGAGTACCTTTGTATAATCCACATACCGAAATATTACAACAGTCACAGTGTTATACAAGATGGCAAGGGCTGTGTTTGATCTTCCTAAGAGATGTCCTGAGAGCTGCTAACTGCAGATTTACTCATAACGGCTACTCAGTTACTAGTCACTGAGTGCTTAGCTTGTGCTCAGCATGCTGCTAACCGTGCACCACCTCATCCAAAAACAATCCAGTCACTCCCATACTACTATTAACCACAGTTACCAACTGGAGAAACAAGGTTTAGAGAGATTAAGTAATTTGTCCATGGTCACACAGCTAATTAAGGAGTCGGGTAAGGATCTGACTCCCCATCTGATTCCAGAGCCAACCCTCCTAATCACTATGCTCCATGTCCTCCCCACTATACCTAACATACTCATGAAAACTAGATTCAGCGCTTGACTCAGGTTTTTGTTTTTTAGATTCGTTCATCTTAGTCACTAATTCCATCTTTCCCCTGCTCTGCAATGTTCTTTATTGCTTAGACGGAACACATTTGGATCCCTGCGGGGCTCTCATTTGGAGCGTGTATCTATTCTCTCCCCAGCTGTTTGCTGACCTGATGCCCCCAAGCACAAGGCTTCCGCGGGAAGCAAAAACAGAAGAAACAGCTGGGTCCTTTGGTGGGAAAACGGACACTTATGGTCAAATGGGATCATCTACCTAACCTCTGTCCCCGAGCTGAAATTCCCTCTTCGAAATCCCTGACAAATGGTTAGTCTCCTTTGAACGAGAGGAAACTCAATTATCTGAAGCAGGCCTCTTCCCTGAGCAATAGCTTGGTGCTTAGAATCAAGTTCCTTAAATCTGAAACACTGCCTCTGGTCACTTTTATCTGCTGGCCCTAATTCTCTATTGTTCTGGGCGCAGGACATCCGTCTTCCATACAACAGCCCTAAAGTAAGGGAAGATTGACAGCTGGTCCTTAGAGCCTTACAAGAGTATGGCAGCTTGTCAGAAACACCAAAATCTCAGGCCTCACCCCAGACCTACAGAATGGGAATCTGGGTTTTTAACAAGATCCCCAGGTGGGTTCTATGCACATTCGTTTCAAAAGCAATACCTTAGAGGGCTCTTTTCATTCATTCTACAAATACCTAAGAGCCTGGTATAATCTAGGACCTGTACAAAGCCTTCAGGGAGATAGGCCTGGTTTTGGACTTCTCAGTTAACTGGAGTTGGGTAGGAGTGAAGTCATAAACCAGCCATAACAGCAAACAGTTTTACAGCACGTAATAGGGGCCAGATGCTTAAGTACTGAACACAGATTAGCTTCTTTGATCGTTACAAAAATGCTGTGAGGCACATACAGTCATATCCTCATTTTCAAGCCAAAGAAATAGAGGTACTGAGAGGCTAAGTAGTGGTCCAGGGGTACATGACCAGTAAAACGTAGAGCCGAAGAGTCAAACCCAAGCTGTCTGGCTTCAGAGTCTTCGAAAAGAAGGAACAGCTTATCTGGACACCAGGGGTCGGCAAAGATAGTCCAGAGAGGATGTTTGAGGTTTGAAGGATGGGTGGGCATCAGGGAGACTGGGGGTCCCAAGAAGAATGACAGAGATGGGGAGATCACTTCAGTAAGAAGAAAAAGACCATGCAAAGGCCCAGAGTGTAGAGCAAGCGCACTGACTGCCAGGAAGAAATCAATCAGTCTGGCGGGAGCACAGGACATGGCGTGGGATTGCACATGAGGACGAGAGGTAAGCAGAGTGACTCATGCAGGGCCCTGTGAACCCTGGAAGTATGTCGTGTATCCTAAGCACAACTAGGGAACAGCCCGGGGCTCCACCCAACCAGTGACACGATCACATCTGCACTGATTCCTGTGGCTGTAGTGAAGGGAGGCTCAGAGGGCGGCCCCCACACTGGGGCACATTAAAGAGGCAGAGAGGCAAATGCAGAAACCAGCAAGGAGGCCAGTGCAGGAACTTAAGTGAGAAAAGCTCCAGCTAGGGACGCCTGGGTGGCTCAGTTGGTTAAGCAGCTGCCTTCAGCTCAGGTCATGATCCCAGGGTCCTGGGATCGAGTCCCACGTCGGGCTCCTTGCTCGGTGGGGAGCCTGCTTCTCCCTCTGCCTCTGCCTGCCACTCTGCCTGCTTGTGCTCCCTCTCTCTCTCTCTCTCTGACAAATAAATAAAAATCTTTAAAAAAAAAAAAAAAAGAAAAGAAAAGAAAAAGAAATGCTCCAGCTGGCCTAAAACATCTTAAGTTCTCTCCATTGCTCTTGGTGCAACATGAATGCAATCGTTTTGCAATCCATCCTCCCGGCTACCCCTCCTTGAGTTTTATTCTCACTGAGCAATATGCCCCTTAAATGTGGAACCCAGGACTTGGTAAGAGGCCCCAAATGTTTCCTGAGCAGCGCAGCTCTATTCATCTCCTTGAGTGATTCACTGGAGACTCTCCAGCCCTCACGATGTGGATTCAAATTCTGAGTCTAGCTTGGTGGGTTCAGGGTGCCCAACTGTAAAATCGGGATAATACCACCACCCACACCCCAGGGGGGCTCCGATGGTCAAGAGCAAAAGCATGCCATGGGCCTCCCAGGAGGCCAGGCACCAAAGAGGAAGGACTTTAACCAAGACTTTTTTTTCACGATCATGAATTTAGTGAAGACAAGGAATCTCAAAACCATAGGCATCAGAGAGAGAAAAGAGATCCGACAATGGGGGGTCAAAGAGAAGGCACCCTCAGGGGATAAGTAAGGTCAGTCCACTGTTCCAGGGAGAAGACAAATCAACTATAAAAAATCTTTTCAGAAGTGCCAGACTCAGGTAATGCGGAAAGGGATGATAAAACAGCAACCATGTTAAAAAGTCAGTTGTCGACTTAAAGGTCACCAGCAGAAACACTAGTAGCAATGCGCAAACTGAAAACCTTCTCAGAAAAAATATGAATTCCTTCCCAATCAGCTTTTAACTAAGGACCAACATTACACCAGGCACTGGGCCAGGAGTGCAGGGTAAGATCTGGTCCCTCCAGGTGCTCCAAAATCTAGCTATGGAGACAAAAATGGAAAACAGCTGTGTAAACACCATACTCCAGGTTGGTAAGCAGGCAGGTAGTGTATGCCTCTAGTATATGGATATTCGCTCCCGTGTCGGTTCATCTCAGAAGGACTTATTTGGGGCTAGTAGAGGAGGAAATGGAATAAGAAATCTGCAATTTAGTGAAGGAATATTTGAAGACCAGTCCCCTTCTAAAAGCGGTTTACTGTAGGTATTGGGACGTTTTCTGATATTGGACTGCCTGGGTTCAAAGCCTGGCTCTGCCATTTCTACCTATGTAATCCTGCACCAAATATTCAACATTTTGTGCTTCAGACCCCTTATCTATAGAAGGAGATTAACTATGGATGTCTTATGGAGTTATTATGAGGGTTAAATAGATTAACGTATACAATGGTAACTATACAAATTAGATTAATGTACATATGCACTGTATAAGATAGTCACTATTATTTATAGAAAACAGAACACACAAGGTAAGGGGCAAAAAATAAGAAGATGACTTTTTAAATCTATGGCCCAAACAGAGCTGCCTAGACTAAAAGATAGTGCATGTGGAAATCCAGGCTATGTCCCAATCCCAATTTTTTTTTTAAAGATTTTATTTATTTATTTGACAGAGAGAGAGACAGCGAGAGAGGAAACACAAGCAGGGATAGTCAGAGAGGGAGACGCAGGCTTTCTGCTGAGCAGGGAACCTGATGTGGGGCTCGATCCCAGGACCCTGGGATCGTGACCTGAGCCGAAGGCAGATGCTTAAGGACTGAGCCACCCAGGCTCCCCCAATCCCAATTTTGACACAGAATTGCTCCTGGACCCCGGGAGATTAAATCTAACTTCCATATCCGTCAAAAAAGAAAGAAAGAAAGAAAGTTATCTTAAGCTCAAGTGATTCACCACATATCTTCATCAATGTTCTAAAGACAGGATTATAAAAGCCTCTGCCTAAAGAAAAACTCTTTAATCAACCACTGTGTTCTCCTTTCAGAAGAACCATAGACAAGTATGACAGTATGACCCCATTACACTCTCTTGCCATCCCGATGAAGCCATGACAGCAATACTGAGAAGCAATGAGATGACAAGGTCCAAGTACCCATTGCCCTGGAAGTATTTCAGGCACTGAAGCTGAAATCTGTTCCCCATTAGCAAATGAATTATCATGGCTAAATGAATATAGAACAGGGGTCTGGGGCCTAATTTCCATGGGTGACTCTGATCTTCACAAAGAAAGCTATCCAGGGCATTGAAGTAAGCAGAAGCTCTTCTGCGCCCAAGTATAGGATGCCCAGAGCCTTCAGAGATGCATCTCAAAGCTTCAAGCAAGTAGGCAGAAATGGAGTGAGGGCCACATGCGGCAGTGTGTGGGACTCTGGCGTAATCAAGCAGCAGGCATCCTCCCGGTGAATGCTCGACACACGGTAAGCATTCTATGTTGCCTGGGGAATGGATTTAAATTACAGTGTTGTTCCCTTTAAACGGAGTCTGTTGGTGCAAGATCTAGATAAGCTGGTAAATCTGAAATGAGGATTATAAAAAACCTACTAATCTTTTTATTAAATTTGAATTGATTTTGTGAACACAAAGTTAAAAGAGACTTTCTACAAAGCAGCTGCACACACACGCAACCACACATAAAACCTTCAATGTGCCTCAAAGTGTATCCTTAACAAGCACCTAAAACAGACAGATTTTTCTGCCTTATTTAACAAGACAAGCAGAAACTAAGTCCTTTACCCCCACTGTGAGAGGCCCACCATGGATTAGAATCAAAAGAACAAACAAATTTTAAGTTAGGCCCTCCCCTTTGCATGTGGGTATTTAAAACTAAGATATGGGTTCATTCCTTCAATGCTTTGCCAAAAAGAAAAAAGAATGTTGCCTAGCAACAATTAAGACAATGTGCAGCAAAGGAGGGTGGTTTGAAAGAAAGCTAAACCAGTAAGTTTGTTATGGTCACCCTAGTCCAGAGACCTTTGCAACCCAAGACCTAGCTGTGTCCCCATCTGGCCTCAGAGTAAGGCCTGGCTGTTTCCATCCATTTCTCCTATCTTCACCGAGAAGATATGCAATCCCAAAGAAATAAAAACCTACTTGTGGACAGCACTAGACTCCTGAACATCAGTGCTCTCTCGTGAAATGTTAACTGGCCTGTTTCTGGCTCTGGTCACAAAGCTTCAAGCTGGAAGAGATCTAGGAAGTTACTTTGCCTATCTTCCACTTAACAGAAGGGAAACTGAGGCCCGGAGAGATAGAACGACTCCCCAAGGTATCATAGCAGTTGGCAGCAGACACTGGGCTGGACATTGGCTCTCAGGTCAGATGGTGCTCTTTACTCCAGTCTTAGCAGTTTGCCCACATGGGCTAAGAACCACTGCCTACCTCAACCTAAACACAAGCAAGCCAATGATGAGGTTAGTAGGCTGTAGGTACCCCTCAACCATGAAAAATGCCACTTTTATTTGAGGCCCCTTTTAAAGCTGCTGGGGGGGGGGGCGGTGCAAGAGCTTGCCTGAGGTGTAAAACCTCTTTTTCTCAACCAAGACATCCTAACTAAGTCCACAAGCCCCCAATAGGTGGGCCGACATAGTGCAAGCACTCTAGGACTGAGGAAAATCACAGTAAAAAGTGACAAGGGCACAAGGGCTTTAGGTTCAAATTTGTCGTAGCGAAGCAACATACGCTTCTTCTTCCCAGTATCTTCCCGAGTCTGTGATTCCAGGCTGGCACTGTTTTAAGCAGGACACTTGCTGAGCAATCAGGACTTGTCAGTCAACTTAGAGACACCCTGAGACGGGGTTATACTGACAGACCTTCATGCGCACTACAAAGAGGACTCAAGTTGTAGGTAACACGCTGCATATCCCACAGACTGTCCTGGTGGTAGTTAAAAACGCATTAAGTCGAAAGGATCCAGGGCTTTCACCTTCCCATTTGGCTTTCTTCTGCATTTAAATGGCCCTAAATCCAAGTTAAGAACTTCAGCAGACAGCAAATAAGTTAACTTGGCCCATTTTCATGTAGAGACTGGAGGTGACAGGGGTCACAGATTGAAGAAACCCTTGTGCTTTGTGCGGAAAAGGGCCCAGGGGGCACAGAAGAGTAAGAGGGTTCTGGCCTCACTCTAACACTCACATGTCAGAAGACACTGGGCCAGATGCTCAACCCTTATCAGCCAAAAGGCATCAGGCGCCCTGGGCTGAGGAGGTGCTACAGAGCTACAGAGAGAATGCACATGAGAAGTATCACCATCTACTTTGCCCCAGGAAACTATAGACCAGAGGGGCAATTTTTACACTTTCTAAAAAGGTATTTTATGTGCTTTGCCTCTACCTGTATATAAACAGCTGCAGTGTGAACAACAACTTACTCTAAACAAGTTCCTCAAAGATGTCAACTGTGCTTTGGCATTGACTTCCCTGGTCTTTCCTCCAGGGACTATAAACAGCTGGCACACGAGAGGTGTCTGATAATGTTTGTGGAATGAATGATATTCATCCTAAGTGACATTCAACGGACTGTGAGCAAGTCACTTGATTTCTTAGCGCGCCTGTTTCCCCATCTGCATGATGGAACATCAGCAGCCCCACCTCATTGGGTGGGTTACGTGGATTAAAAGAGATAATCCATGGAAGTGCTCAGCACAAAGTAAATGCTCTATTTGTGTTGGCTACTATTATTTATAATGTGGGTCTGTTTGTCCATAAAACCCTAAGTCTCCTGAAAGCAAGGGGGACGGTGTAACTCATCTTGTCCCCTCAAGGCCAACAGCTGGGACAGAAAGGCTTCAACGTCCCCTGAGCTGAACACCCATTTTCATGACACATTAGTTGAGTGGGTTTCTTTGCTTGAAAGCAACTTGATTGGGGGAAGAAAGAAACACAGGACAAGAAAAATACATACTTAGAACATCCACACTCTCAGCCTGATCTCTGACCTCTGCTCCAATTCATATAAACCATGGAATTGATCTCAGATTGCTTCCTTTCTCCTCACCTCTCCCTGCCCAAACTTCTCCCTGCGTTAAGCTGAGTTTCCTTGCAAACAACTTTTCTTCTGAAACTAAGGGGTTCCTGCAAGGTTAAAAACTTCTCACTCTTCACTCACATTGATATAGTAGCATCTGTCTAAGATACAAAACAAAACAAAACAAAACAAAACAAAACTGGGACCAAGATCAGCCTCTTGAACTGAATGGAGAAGATGAAGTTTTGAGGGTAAGAACTTGACCACTACCCCAGTCTGAAAAAGCAGATTACACAATAAATGGCATGTTCAACACCAATACCTATCTTATTTCCCAAAAGCCCCAGGCCTTGTTTCTCCAACACTCCTGGAAGTCACACTTAAAACAGTAAAGGTTCCGGGATCAAAACAAGACTGGCAGTTAATTTCCTTCTTTTCTTTATAGAAGATGCCGTTATATTTAGAAGGGGGAAGGGACGGGTTGGGGTGGGAGAGGAAAACATCATCTAGAGAAAGAATTCCCTAACCACAAGGTTTCTATTGCCGGTTTCAATCTGATGTCCTTCTTCTTCTGTCAAGACTGTGAGCAAAGCCAGCACAAATCAGGGAGAAGAGACATTGTGCCTTACCTGCCATGGATACTGGTGCTTCCAAATGGTACCACATCAGCTAAAGGACCAAAGTGACTGAATTAGTAGTCTACATTGCTGCTCTTCTCATCACCTAGAGCGCAGGGGCCACTGTCCAAAATTCACATGGACAATGAAGGAGACATAGCTTAAGCGAACCAGATGTGCACCCAATCTTTCCTCCCTATAGATGAAGTCCAGGGAAGAAGATACATTCAAGGGAATCACCAAAAAATACCAATTCACTTGGTAATGTGAATTCACAGAAAGAAGCAAGTGTGTTCAAGATTTTAACTCTTTTGCATCTCCTGGGGAAAATAATAGCTACCAGTCACTGACCAGGTCTTGTGTACCAACTACGTATTCTATTTGGTTCTTTAGCCATATTATCTTCAATCCTATTACAAGGAAGGAATTCTTTCTCCCCATTTTATACGTGAAGGAAACAAGCTCAGAAAAATTAATCTATCAAGACCACTTAGCTTGTATATGGGAACGCCGGGACTCAAATCTAGGCCTTTGGGTCCCTATGCACACCCCTACTCACAAAAGCATTTTTTTTTAAGATTTTATTTATTTATTTGTCAGAGAGAGAGAGCACAAGCAGGCAGAGGCAGATGGAGAAGCAGGCTCCCTGCTGAGCAAGGAGCCCGAGGCAGGACTTGATCCCGGGATGCTGGGATTATGACCTGAGGCGAAGGCAGTAGCTTAACCCACTGAGCCATCCAGGCATCCCACCCACAAAAGCACTAAGACACAAAAATGAGAAATAATATTCTCATATCACCAAAGGATTCATGTACAGGATTCCCTTCTGTCACCATTTAGGAGTATGAGCCTCTGTGCTAAGTACAGGGAATAAAAAGGCAGAACTAACTAAGGCTTATTGAGCCCTGAACCAAAGGCCAGGCTCACTCAGTACTGAATCTGAAATACACATTTCATCTTCCCAGTAACCTTATGAGCTAGCAACTAACATCATCTCCCATTTTACAGATGAGAAAACCAAGCTTCACATAGGTTAAGCAATTTGTCCCGGATCATACAGCTAAGAACTTGGATTTGAACCCAGAAAGCCTGATCCTAGGGCTTATGCTATTAACCACGAGAGTGGCAGGTTTCAAGAGGAGCTAACAAAATGAAAAACCCCAAGTCAAAAGCCATAGAGAGCATTACATAAATAGGCCTTTGGTTTCCATTTACTTAAGAACAGGTTATGATGGTTCTCAATATAGGAAATAAGTTGGCAAGGAAACAATGGAAGCAACAACAAATCCAAATGACTAAATGTAGCTCTGCTGATTGCTCAGATAAAGACTCCATCATCCTAGCTGGCCGCTTGCCAGCATCTCACTTTTCCACATGTGTTTGTTAAACTCCAGGGTGTAATGGCACGGCAAGGAAATGGACTAGAAATGCCTCCAAATTGTCCACTGCCCTATGCACAATTTCTAAACATCACAATTATTTCAACTTCAGAATCACTTGTATTTGGAAAGGCAAGAATCCCTTCCAAAAGAGAAATCGGTTTCTTCATGTTAGGGAAAAAAAAAAATTTTTTTTTTCAAGGAATGCTACACTAGAACTTAAGGGCTGCTTTAGAAAGTGTTTAAATCCTCGCTGCCCAGATTCCAAGGGAGAGATCTTTGCAGTCCTCTGCCTGCGCCCCTCACCTGCCCGCTGAGAGCCTCCAGTGAAGCACAAGGAATCCAGGCAGTCCTGACCTACATTTGCAAAGCCTGCAGCAGTTTGTCTGGAAGCAGATTTTCTCACAAGTGCAAAGCACGTCACAACCTAGAAACCTTTATTTTTAATTTATGAGGACAAGCAGTCAACATATACCAGGATACCATCATGTGACCCCCTGTAGAACAAGGCCGGGCCATAAAGAAAGTATGGTTCTTTCCTAACGGCCTCTATCAGGCTGTCACTTTTATCTCAAAACAGTCCCTTCCATCGGTCATCAGATATCTATCGAAACACCAGGCACTTTGACCCTAGTACTAGGAAAACATGTATGTCTTCTGACTTCCCCTGGCTATGGTCCCATTTATTTTAACATTCTAAACCCGTATTCAAATAGCCACTAGTTCACTTTGTACAGGGCATGAACACCTTTCCCGGTTCCTTTCTCAACTAGCGGGCCTGTGCACAGAATGGGGTAAGAGCTCCCACTGGATCCAAGCAATGAGCGCCTTCCACTTGCTCCAGCTGCAAAGGCCACACTCCACCCAGCTCATGCCTAAGTAATAAAGCCAGGAGTTGATACCCCAGACTCTATTAGCAGTGGTGCTTGACTTTGGCTATACAGAAGCATCACTTGGGAAGCTTTTGAAAGAAGAAGGAAGGAAGGAAACCATCAATGCTAAATTAAATGACCATCCATGAGGGTGGAACTTCAACATCAGTATTTTTCCAAGTCCCCCAGGTGATTTTAGCCAAAGTTGAGACCTACAGCTCCTACTCCATCCATCACCAGCTGTGTGACCTCAGACAGGACACTTCATCTCAACCTTTGAGAACTTCAATCCCCTCCCAGGGTGGACAGACGAACCCATGAGCTAAAAACGTATGCAGAACCCTTAGCACAGCACCTGGCACAGAGTCTACTGATCTTGGCCCTGTTAGAAGATAAACTGAGGCATATTTTATTATTGAGGGGACAGAATTAATTCTGTAAGTAACTGCCTGGATTAAAGTTATTAGATCAAATCTTTCATTTCTGCTGCATTCAGGAATCTGATCTGGAAAAAGCCATGGAGGAAGGATTGGAAAGAAAAGGCCACAGGGACCACAGCTGCTCAGGATCCTGTCGCACAGGGTTTATGGCAACAATTTTCTTTTTCAATAGTCCCCCTCACCACCTCCCAGGTGAAAATATTCTCTTGATAGTCTCATGCCAACTAGATGCAGTTCAACACCAAACATCTTTTAAACAGCTTCGCTCCATCTGAATGTCTGCCTTCTATTTTATTCTAATTCCTTTAGCTTTTATCCAAAAAAGTCAAACAGTTTCTACATCAACTAACAATAAGAACTTATCACTCAAATGATGTAGCCTAAAAATGGCAAGGTTTGAGCCCTTTGGGACTGAGGCCATGAGTCAAATAATAACTCAATGGGTTTTCAACCCCAACTCAATACAAAAAGAAAAAAAAAATTACTTGGGAAGCTTAAAAAAAAAACGCCAGTGCCCAGGTCCCAACCTCGAGAGATTCATTTGATTGGTCTGGAGTGGGGCCCTGAGTATCTGTTTAATTTTAAATCTCCCTCAGATAATTCTACTATGCAGCTGGAGTTGAGAACTATGAACCACAAAAGCAAAGAAGAAAAACAAAATGTTTATCCTCTTAACATCCCAACTATATTTTAAGCACCTTCTGGAATAAACTAAGCTACCTGCAGAGAAAGATACCAAATATAAGAGGCCTAAAAAGAAAGCCAGTAGTGGGAAGCTACTGGTAGGAAGGCTAACCTGCCTAGGTCTTTTAACAAAGACTAATAAGTGCAATAACTGACATCTTCTCCTTCCAGGTTGAAGAATCTAAGAATACCAGAGTCCCCAAAGGGGGGTGAGGTCGGCTGCAAGAACACGTTCCTTATGTCAAGATCCATACATCCTATTTGTTTAGGGAAAGAGTTGCACAAATGTAAGGGTTTAGGCTGAATTTCCACTGATCAACATGTATGCAATATATAAACGAAGGCTCTAATAAAAGCCATTCCAATTTTAACACTGAACTTATTTCTACATTTTCAAAAGGTCACAAAGCTTGGAAGTGAAATCATACTTTAAAAAAGTATAAGCAAATAAACCTACAACTGCTTATTAAACACACACACACACACACACACACACACAGCAACACACCTGATAAATTTCCAAATGAGGGAGGTATCCACTCCAAGAGGGTCATCAACTTACCTCTGAATTTCTTGGGTGGATTATTAAGGTCCCCGGCTTCTGGCTGTACAACACAACGATCATCAACCAGGCTGTGAAGACAAGGAAAATGCTCTATCAAGCCAGGTCTACGACAACAAAACCTAAGCACTATGCAAAAATTGAATATCCAGTGTTGTTCCTATACAAAACTTAGATGGCCATGTTCCCCTGCCAGGGGGCTGTTTACACTAGAGGTTTCCCATACAGGGAGCTAAACCTAATCCAAAAGCCCAGGTTCTGCTTCTGCAATGCACACATTAACCTACTGTTTTCTGTGGCTCTTTTCCCTTAACCACATCCATGACGGATTTGAGCAAAACATGCAAAAATGCTGAAGTCGGGAGGCATAGCAAAGGGTGAGTGCACTCAGCTTATGGTATTTGAGGGGTCCATTTAGTGCCAGGCACAGTGCTGGGTCCTGCGATGTGAGGATGAATATGAACCAGGCTCCCCAAGGGAGCTTAAAGCTAGTCCAAGAGCCACAAAAGCAAACTAAAAAAGAGAACATAACCTAGGGGCCGTAAGAGAAAGAAGAACAAAATACAGCCAGGAACTAACAGTGCCTGAGGCCATCTGAGAAGCTGCTGGCAGAGAGAGTCATATGGAACTACTGGAAATTGAAATGGAGGTGGGGAAGGTGCAAAAAGTTATAAATTAATAACCAGCCCCAACTTATATAGAGACCCAGTAGTTAGAAGTCCAGACTGACCAAACTGATGTGTACAATTCTTTTAGAACAGATTTAAAATAATGTATTTTTTTGAACAGATGAGGAAATTGAGGCTGAAAAGTTTAAATGACTTTTCCAAGTTCCTAACACTGGTATTGGTCATTTGCCAAGTGACCACAAAACTTGCTGCCAGCTAATATACTTCAGTTTCCTAGGGGTTTCTTCCATTAGTCTGTGCTACTCCTTATTCCAAAGGCAAGGCACCATTAAAGAGCTTGCTTTTATTCTTACCACCCTTCCTCCAAAATTAAATTTTCACCTCCTAAAGTCTGGCCTGTCTTTCCAGACGGACTCAGAGCCCCCATTGTCTCCATAAAGGCCCTCTCACTGAGCCGGCATTCCCTGCCTCTCCTCCTGTCTTCCTCGCCTCACTGGAGGAAGCACAAGTGGTGCAGTAGGCTAAGAGCTTCCTAGGGGCAGAAAGCTGCCTGCCCACAGTTAGTACATTTTTCTGCCCAGGCTAGGTGCTCAGTTATCTATGTGGCGGGTGAATCAAAGTGGCCAGAGCAGCCCACCAGCACCCTGCTGCCTTTGGGTCTAAGACATAAGACCTCTCTCCATCAAGAAGAGGAAGAGTGTGGTCAATGGCTTGAGTTTTTACGCAAAAATCAAGAACCGAATGTGCATACAGAAAACTCCCACTTGGAGCCCCTGTGAATGCAAATACAGTAATGTCACCAGGGCTAACATAGTATGTGAAGTGCGGGAGCACCTTGGAATCCAGTAAAGGGCTGGGTTAAGTACTCATCAAGTTCCCAAGGATGAGGGGGTGAGAGAAAGGGCCATAGCCTAGGCCAGAAGACAAATGAATTATAGATGGCTCTTTGCCACCTACGAGCAGCGTGACGATGACCATGTCATTTCATCCCTCCTGGTCTCAGTTCCTTTATCTGTAAAACTAAAGAGTTGGTCTCAAGGTGTCTAAGTAGGGTGATATTCCTCAGACTTCCTGTTTATAAAATATACTGACACCAGGTCCCCATCATCCCCGGGCCTCTCAAAGCAGTGTTCCAGGATGGGGCCCAAGAACTTTTATTTTTCACATGTTCCTCAGGTGATTCAGAAGCACACCTCTGATACCGCATGTGCACACACACAGGCTCTCCAAGGTCCAACTCAAGCTCTAAAGCTCAAGGAGTCAATAAAGCCACTGGGGAGGTAACCACCATCTGTGTAAACGGAATGTGGCTGGGACGCTAGATGCTAAGTTCCACAAAAACTGAGGGGTCACTCACTGTCATTCACAACTGGTGCTCCATAAATGTCAAAAATATTAAAAGGAAAAAAAGGCTAAACTTTAGTTTCCAAGTCCAATTTGAACCAAGGGAATATTCCTCTGAGGTAAGTATTAGATCCCAAAATTCAAAATGGAACATCTGCACGTTAAAGAAAATGTGGGGGCAGGGACCTTATCAATAATTTGTTTATAGAAATAAAAATAATAACAATAATTTGTTTATAATATTTGAGGAAAACTCTTATAAAGCAGAGAATTTGCACCTGATAGGGATTCTAAGAATGGATGCTCCGGAAGAAGAGGATGAAAGGAAAGGCGGCACTAAGATTTCAGGGGCTGCCACAAGTGGGCTCAGCTACAGACTAGAAGTGAGCCTGGGTCACTGCAGGGGCAATGGCACTATGACAAGAAATCGGGGCCCCAGAGAAAAGATGAGGCATAAGGTGGGGTTGAGGTTTCACAAGGCAGCCCGATAAGATAAGAGCTGTGGGCACTGAGGAGGGTGGTAAGCCAATTCTGCCAGAGACAGATGGTCAGGAAAGGTGGGGAATGGAAAGTCGACCCTGCCAAGGGCAGCTGTTCGCAGCCCTGGTCCTGGAGCCTGGAGTACTCATAGCTGTGGAACCTGGGGCAGGTGACCTCACCTCTCAGAAGCTCAGAGGCTTTGCCTCCATGAAGAGCAATAATAATAGTGCTCACTATGCAGATGTGTTTGGGAATATAAGGCATTATGTTTGGACAGTCCTTAGCACAGTGTTGTAAACATCCACAGGGCTCACAGAAGTGGTGACCCCTGCTATTTATTACCATTGCTTTACCTGCTGAAAAACAGTAAGAGGATGGAGGATTCCAACATGAGGGAAAGAAAAAGGAAGGAATCAGCCAAGAAGAAAAAAGGGATAATCAGAGAGGCACAAGAAGAAAAAGGGCCTCTTTCCCAAAACCCACGGAAGATAAATTATGAAGCGAGATGGGGGGGGGGGCCTTTAGNAACATGAGGGAAAGAAAAAGGAAGGAATCAGCCAAGAAGAAAAAAGGGATAATCAGAGAGGCACAAGAAGAAAAAGGGCCTCTTTCCCAAAACCCACGGAAGATAAATTATGAAGCGAGATGGGGGGGGGGTCTTTAGTGCAGAGAGGTTTAAAAAAACAAAAGGACTGAGAAACAGTCACTGGATTTGGGGCTCTGCTTTTTATCAGATGACTTTTGAAAACAAAATTTTTATATGATGAGGTCCAATTGAGCTATACTTCTATATCTGAAATAATTTGCTCCTTGCGGCTGGAGTGACCTGAATGAGAGCCCGAGAGTACTCATGCTGCACAAATACCAGAGACCACGCATGCTTTCAATAATAGCTTTGATTAAAAGCAACGTTCTGGCTGCTCTAAGAATGAGGTTCTTAGGGAAGCTGTTGGCTTTCCTCTCCCCCATTTGAGATCAGCTCCTGCCAAATTCAACAATTCCACCCCAGGGCCTAACTCCTCCTTTCTACACAAAGACAATCTAGACCACTCATACGCTTTCTGGAGTTAACCATCTTGATTCTCCATTCTGCTTCTTTCTGCATTTGGGGGGCTATTTCACTTCTCCATTCCTCTTCTGGACAATGGGAGGAGGAGTAGGGAGAAGATAATCAAAGACACTGTGAAACGTACTTACTCCCTTAAAAGTTGGGTAAAAATTGAAGAGAGGACAAAAGAACAAAAATCTGATTTACAGAACTCTGTGCAATATGTAACTTTCAAATGCACACTGCAATTTAAAATAGGCAAGGTTCTGCTTCAAAGAAGAGAGATAAGCATCTGAGAAGCTCTGGTCTTTGTTTAAATGACAAACGAGTCAGCATATGAAAATAAGAGGTTTTATGAAAGTTAAAAAGGACTTCTTTGGGTCTGTAAATAATAATCCTAAAATTTTATACCATAGACTTTGCACTTTCCCCCTTATATAAGGAATAGGAAATTATACTAAATTCTGAATTACAAGAGTCCTAATTAATGAGATTTTACTCTTCCAGGACTTCCAAGAAAACAGTATTTTTGTATAAGAGGTAAACTTGGCTAACATGAGATTTGGTATCATGATTCCAATTGCCCCTGGAAAAGACACGTCAAATGGTAACATTCTTATCTTAGAAAAATCCATTTTTAAGATGGCATTAAGAGGTCTTAAAGAAATCCTGCCATACAAGAAATCAGGTCCTCTTACCCCAAGGTGCTAATAAATCCATTTGTCGATCCTTCCGCGTACAGAGAACAAATGTCTCCAATATGTAGGAAACTAGACATCTTGTCAGACATGTCTTTCTCGAAAAGCCTAGACAAAGTAAAATATGCAACATTATTAGAGGGAAAGAAATGCTCAGGGGGGGGAAGTCACTGAGAGTTGGCTTAGCTCAATTTTCCAAAGCGCCCTACTTAAAAGTCAAATTTAAATGAGTGTGTGACAGGCAGGCACTTAAACGAGCCAAGCAAGGACATATGCAACAACATTTTTTTCCATATATCATTTATTTCAGGATATTCCAACCACAATAATACTGGTTTCTAACACAACCACACCCAAATCCGACTCTGCAAATTGAGGACCCTCGATAATGAATAGTGAATCTAAAGACTGCAGGGAAGTCAGCCAACAACTTTGCAGTGATTAAGGAGTTGGAAAGTCTGACTTATAAAACATTAACATACTCAATCTGCCTCAGGCAATGTGAAGGCAGAAGGAAACACCTGGTGTAAAACTTGGGTCTGGCAGTGCCTCTGCTGAGGTACCAAAGCAACAAGATTAATAAAAAGGAAACCTAGTAACAAATACCACAAAGCTCTAGTGGCCTTTTAAAAATTCAACAACTGTACCCACTTCATCCAAACGCTGTTTCAATTTCTTTCCTTCTTCTCCTTCACCCAAACACTTGCAGGGGGAGAAAGGATCTTAGCACCTGGTCCAAACCCATGTCAGTGCAGGGAAGAATAATGTGGCTTAGGCCGGGTGAGAACCCCGGGTCAGGAATCCACGTGGCTAGTTAGGGGCAGTCCTAGAAAGGGCTTTTAAGTTCCAGGAAATCTCTCCACAGCCCAGAAATCATTACACTTACACACACACACACACACACACACACACACACACACACATCAACAAAAATACTGACATGACTCATAGTAATAGCTTTCCTGAGAGCCATAAATATTGAGGAGTGGGAGCTCATTTAAATAGTTAAAAAATTAATTTTTAAATAGTTAAAAAACTAATTTGACATTTAAAACACAAACTTAAGGGCGCTTGGGTGGCTCAGGCAGTTAAACCTCTAACTTAATTTCGGCTGAGGTCATGATCTCAGGGTCATGAGACTGAGTCCTGCATCTGGCTCCATGTTGGGCCTGAAGCCTGCTCAAGATTCTCTCTCTCCCCCTTGGCCTCTCCCCCTTTCAAAGAAAGACAGACAGACACACATAAAAATAAAAAACAAACACCAAGCTCAGTTATGCGGGAAGACAGTGTGCTGGTGTGGACCTCAGCTAATTCCCCATAGCTTCATCAGGCATCTGGTGTAGACGCACAGGATAAGCCAGGTCTTCCCAGGATCTCTCCTCCAAACCCAGAGTCCCTTAAACATCTTTTCCAACATCTCTGCTCAAGTTCCCTGGCTAGTAATTATTCACCTGCAATGCCACAAGAGTTGTAATGGCATGAAAAGTGTTCTTTCCTGAAATTGCTTTCTGGGCACCAAGTTTGCTTTCCGTTAAAATTGTGCAGCAATGATCATCAGGAAAGCTAGGGAAGCATTTCTCCTACTTAGCAGGAGTGCCAGGTGCTGAAAAGGAACTGAAAATGAACCTCAGTTCACTGCCTGTGAGAATCTATAAGGAAAAACCAATCCCTCCACACAACCCAGACCTGACCAGAGAAAGACCACTTCACTGAACCTCAACTTACACCTAGAGAAAGACAGCACAGGAGAACACATCCTCAAACAAACCAGTCAGCCTCTGTAGACAGTGTGGAAAGACACACAAATCATGTGCAAAGGGGAAATTTGCCAGCCAAGTTCCACTCTCCAGAATCGAGTATATCATTCTGTCATTTCTTTCTAATGCCCAAAGGCAACCCCATGTTTTAAACAACATCCAAAAAAGCAGCACAAATGAAAGACACTAAGGGTACTAATATTTCCCTTATGTGCTTATACTTAGAGGAAAACTTATCATAAAGGGTCAGGAGGTCAACATAGTTCTGGGACTGATTTTTGGAAAACAAGTTCTGTTTGAATTTTGAGTCACACCAAATTGGTGTCTTTGCACTCGGGCCTCCCAGAAGGACGCAGTTGAGTGCTCGGTGCAGGAGAGCAGGTACACACTCCGTCAGGAGGGCCTCATCTAGCGTGACTAACTCTGTCCTTTGGACCATCTGGCCCTAGTGGAGACCAGGCCAGGAAACAGCAGTGTGACGCTGGTTTTCTGAACTTTCCTCACCACCTGGTTACCTGACTGAAAGATCCCAGGCTCTTCATGGAAAGCAGCAGACACAACTAAGTGTTCTGGAGCGATGCTCTCAAAACCAGCTGCAGTTGATCACTGACACAGATGTCTAGACCCAGTGTTTCTCTGGTACAGCCCTGTGGGGCTACCATTTCTAATAATGATGACTAACATTTATCAAGCATCATCATGCCCCCCCATTGTGCTAAGACCATTACAAATGTTCTCTTACTGAAATCCTCATAACCACCACGTGAGGTGGGTACCACTATTATTCTCATTTCATTGTTGGGGAAACCAAGGTACACAGAGGTGGAGATGCCCAAGGCCAGGGTTGTAACCCAGGTCTACCTGACTCTTGAACAGAGCTTCTCATCAACAACGACCCTCGGCACATGGACTAAAATGTCAACCATCCTTATTTTCCGGGTGATAAGATTACAAAGACCTGATTTTCTGTGTTATGCACAATTCTATTTCCTCCTTTTTCTATTTTGGTGTTTCCTAATTTTTCCACCATGGCCACCTAATACCACTTGGGTAAGTCAGAAAAAAAGAAATTAACCTTCTTCCTGACCATGTTTATTAAGTAGACAACTAAATAATAAACTTTACCATATTTTACATTTTTCCCCAGAAAACAATCAGGACATCCTCCAAAGTAAATGATCCTCAAAGGGGCAATCTGTCAGAGGTCCCCATTTTAAAGAAACAACCGAAAATGGGAGGAAGGGGAGTACAGTTCTTTCCCAAGGGTCTCAAGCCATAAGTCCCCTCAAAAGGAGCTAGGCAGAAGCCCACCTAGTCTGGCTGGAAGCTCTGGAGGTCTCCCCTCACCTACCATTAGTTAAGTGGAAGAAGAGGGAGCCTGGGTGGCTCAGAGGGTTAAAGCCTCTGCCTTCGGCTCAGGTCATGATCTCAGGGTCCTGGGATCGAGGCCCGCATCGGGCTCTCTGCTCAGCAGGGAGCCTGCTTCCCCCTCTCTCTCTGCCTGCCTCTCTGCCTACTTGTGATCTCTCCCTCTCTGTCAAATATATAAATAAAATCTTAAAAAAAAAAAAGTGGAAGAAGAGGAGGAGGACAAGGGAGAGAGAGAGGAGAGGTCCTGGGGCCATCACCAGCCATTGTGGAAGGAAAAACAAAGGCTTGGAAAGTGAACAGAACAGGCCTCTGGAGCCTGGAGGGGAGGAGGTGGAAAGTCAGCAAGTGTGTGATGGGCCTGGGAGCAATCTTTTGGAAGACTTCCTGTTGTTCAGAACGGGGCTGGAGAACCTATCTCTATCTGATCCTGGACCATTTGTGCGGCCAGCTTCTCACAGCTGGACCCGGTGTTCCCACGCTGTCCACACAATGAGGATCCCCCAGTACAAAAACAGCCAGGGCCAACCTGCCATCTTCCTGACCCTGAGACGTCAAACACTGCATGGACACCCAGAGCTCTTTGCTAATAAACTCTGTGTTGGTCCCACAACATCTAGGAGAAGGCTCAGGGGATCAGCTGCAGAGCGCCAACCTTCTCTCTGGATGCCAGCTATGATGATCAACTCAACACTGCCGGCCGGCCCACTTAAACCTCTCTGCTTTTGTTTCATCTGGAAAATGAGGATAACACTCAACTACGGCGATTGTTGTAAGGAACAGATGAAAAGGTGCATGTAAAGTGCTTTGTTCAGAGACTGGTAGACTTTCACTTCTTAATGCTATTTATTATTTTTTAACGAGATGAAGTGGAATTCAGGAAGATTCTAGGGCTTCAGAATTTAGATTCGGCAAAGGAAAGAATCCTCTGTTTAAAGTCAGGTTGGGGGTGGGGGGCAGTGCCTGGGTGCCTCAGATGGTTGAGCGTCTGACTTTGGCTCAGGTCATGACCTCAGGGTCTTGGGACTGAGCCCTGCATCATCATCGAGTCTGCTTCTCCTTCTGCCCCTCCCCCTCCCCCACCCCCGCTTGCTCTCTCTCACATAAATAAATAAAATTAAAAAAAAAAAAGTCAGGTGGGTATCCTAACAAATGAACTCCGGAATGATCTGCAATGATATATTTTACTTTAGGGAAAATAATTATTCTCCCTAATTCACCTGTTAAGAAAAACCTGAACTGTATGGAAATTATGCTCAATTTCCAACCACAGAGCATTCTGGGCTTTCTAAATATACAGAATCATATCATAAATGTTGGAGGCTACCTATAAAGCATGTAATTCCATCTCTTGCCCAAAGTACCCCTACCCCACTGACCAGCCCCTGTGTGTCCAATAATGCAATCCCTCTACCATTTCTCCTACAGATGGCCTCGCTTCTGCTTCAACGTCCAGCAGTGCTCCAGGGTCCAAAGATTCAAGTGATGGTTTCGGGTTGAGAGAGCCCAGTTAGAAAACATCCCTCCCCCTGCCCCACCCAGAAACCCCCTCCCAGAACCTTTGCTACTGATCTGTCCCATGATGCTCAGAGCCCTCTCACAATGTGACTTCTCTCAGACCTCCTAAGGACTTTGCATCTGTTGGCAGAGCATCACCATCCTCCCTGGGTCCCGACATGGTCTGGCCTCAAGAGCACTTCACACCCAAGGGCCGGCAGGAGCAAGGACTCTAGCTCTGGGGCCTCACACTGTAGGACTGCAGGCCAGTTCTGTGACCTTCCTAAACCTCACTTTCCCCACCCATAAATGGGGATAATAAGAGTAGCTCCCTCAGCAGGCTATCAGGAGGTTCAGTAAGATCATGTGCAGAAACTACTCAGTTAAGCACCTGCAGGAAGGAAACGTGCAATGTCTGAAAGCTATTACCGGATCCCCACCACCTCCCACCACTGCTCTGACACACTGATGCACCTCTTAAAATGGGATTCTCCCAGAGTGGCCTGACCGGGGCAGAGGAAGGAGGATTATTGCACCTCTCTGAGGTGCAGTGGCTTTGCTGAGCCTCACACTGCCCGTGGGCTCAGCTTCAGTTCTCTGTCCACTGAAACCACTCCCTGAGCAATAAGGAACAAAAAGGGACATTTCATTCTACTCAAAAGAAAGGTGGGAATATGGGCGCCTGGGTGGCTCAGTGTGTTAAAGCCTCTGCTTTCGGCTCAGGTCATGATCTCAGGGTCCTGGGATCGAGGCCCGCATCGGGCTCCCTGCTCAGTGGGGAGCCTGCTTCCTCCTCTCTCTCTGCCTGCCTCTCTGTCTCCTGTGATCTCTCTCCCTCTGTGAAACAAATAAATAAAATCTTTAAAAAAAAAAAAGAAAGAAAGGTGGGAATANGAAACAAATAAATAAAATCTTTAAAAAAAAAAAAGAAAGAAAGGTGGGAATAAAAACACACAAAGTCACAGAGATCCTTGGAAAACAGAAACCAGAGGTACTGGTCCTCAAAACCTCTTTTCTCAGAATCTGTATTGCTCTTCGCCTTTTCTATACCCTCTCCGGTCATTCTGTCCCCTCTGCTGACTCCTGTGACTTCTCTATGATTCATAAATCTGTACCTCATGGCCAACACCTTCTGGGATTCAGCTCCTGGATACCGACGGCATCTCAATGTACCAGAAAAAAACTCACCTGTCTGCCCAACCTGTTTCTCTCTCCCTCCCCATATCATTTACCACGTCAAAGCCTGTGGCACCACCGGTCTTCCCTCTCCTTATCCCTGTCACAGAACCTTTGCCCAAGCTCTTCCCTACCCCCCCCTCACTCCCCAACCTACCCTCCCACCCCCGTCCTAGTTAAAGCCAAGATCAGTTGGTCTGGGGATCTGTTTTGTATAACATTTTATTCTGATCACCAATGCCTAGCACATGGTGGTAGGTGCTGGTAAATATTTAGCAAATAATGAAGTCTGAGAATCAAATCTCACTGATTTTAAGTTTTAGTCTCTTGAATCCTCCAATTCTTTTGAACTCTTCCGCCCCCACCCAAATTTCAGCCAGGATCATTTCTCAACCGCACTCCATAAAGATACTTTCTGAATCCTTCTTTGCCCCTCGATCTATTCTACATACACAACCAGCATGATCTTTTAGACACATAAATCAGACCATGTCATTCCTCTGCTTAAAACATTTCCAAATCTTTTTGAGAGTCCTCATGATCTGGTCCTTGCCTACCTCCTCCTCAGCTCTCTGTACTCTCTCTCTCTGCCTTCTACACTCTGGTCATCATAAACTTTCTCCAGATCCCCCAAAGTGCCAGGTGCCTTTGGAAACCTGTAACTGCTGCCTGACATTCTTTTCCACATGGTACCCTCACTACCCTAGGGCATTACCACTATCCAAAAATTCCTTATTCACTGGTTTGCTTATTAACTTGTCTTCACCACTAGACTATCAGCCCATGAGGACATGACAGCAGAATTCTTCTTTCCTACTGAATCCCAGTGCCTGGGACATGACAAGCAGATTTGGGTTAGCTATTACCTAAAAGAACGTAAAGTATTTTTAGGTAGTTGTTTTCCTAAAACTAATGAAAATCAAGTTTATACTGTTGGAGCAAGGTTAGAGAATAGAGCTCTGTTAGACCCTTTCAGGAGATTGCTATGAGAAATCTGGGAGTCAGAAAAAAATTATCTAACTTCGGTCCCTGGCAGAAAGTAGCCCTACCCCACTGACCAGCCCCTGTGTGTCCAAAAAGGCTAGAAGTAGACTCAGAACCCCTGAGTCTGAATGCCAGCTTCATGAGCTTAAGAAACTGACATAATTTTTCTGAATTTCAGCTCCCTCATCCGATGAAATAAGGGGACGAGGCAACTTTTCCTATCTCTCAGGGTCATTGTGAGGGGCAGAACAAATAATCCACACAAAGTGCTCAGCCCAATACATGGCCCTTACTAAATACTCATTTTTGTATTTCTGAATGAGACTGAAATTGAAAAAGTTCACTTCTCTTCCTCCAACGCCTTCACTCACTTTTGCCTATAACTTGTCCTTCTTCTACTTGATGTATGCTTCTTACTTAGTCAACAGTGTTGGAAACACATCCAAATAAACACAAGTCCCAGAATGATTTCAGTACTCTGTAAGCCTAGGATGTGGGTGATTACTTGGACAGGTCATCCAAGGTATTGTTGCTTTTTGGCCCCTAAACTCACCAAGACCACCACTCCCACTCCTAACTCCTTCACTCCACTTCAACTCCACTCCCACTTCTAACATCAAACCAGGTCCCTGTGGAAAGAACGGAGGCGGTGAGGTGGAAACCTCTTCAAAGAAATAATTCAATATTTAGAACCTCTTCTACTTTGGTGTTTAGAAGGGCTAAATCACAGCCACACTGAAAAAGAAGTATATTCATTTCAAGCATTGGGATAGGTTTCGAATTTTCTTCTTTTTGCTAAAAGCTTTGACTGTGGCAGAAAACTCACTTATTGTAATTTTTCCCATCTATTTCTCCTACAGGCACTGAACTAATTGCATTATATTCGTTTTTCTAAAAAAAAAATCTCAATTCTCGCCTACACACAATTCAGAATTTAAGTTAGCAACTCCTGAAATGAGACAAAATTAGAACACTTTCATTAACCAAGAAGTTACCTAAAGTATCATGTAATCCTAGACAGGGAAGGAAGGAAATCAGAAGCTTTATTTACACCAGAAAATGGACCCCAAAGCCAGGGACCCAAATATTCTGACCGCGAGACTTTACTGACACACAGAAGCAAGTCTCCTTTATTTAAGATGAAGCCACCTGGCCCTTGGGGCTGTAATTCAGGGGGGGTGAGGGAGCCCCACTGACACTGTCCTTATATTAGGTCCTTCTAAGCCCTGCTGTCAGGAACTAAGGACACCTTCCCCCCACCCGCCCCCCCNTCATTCCCTTAGCTCCAAGCTTTCCAGCATTTAACCACCCAATTATCTTAGCTTTGACAATCTTATATACATCACTCAAGACATTCAAAATACTCCCCAGAGTCCTGGATTGTAATCACTTGCCTTTCTTAAACAGTTGGCTAGCAGGGAATATCTCATCTATTTTTAACAGCTTCCACTTTGATGTCTTTAACACCAGATGTGACAGAACCAGAGACCAATGAATCACTGAAACAATCTAATTTCTATTAGAGGACATAACTCCATCTGAGTCCAAAAGCTACAAGGAGAACTAAGTAAGGGTTGTAGAGTAACAGCTATAAAGGGAGTTATATTTGAAGCTACTATTCTCAGACATGGAGAAGAACCCAGATTTGTTATTTTTTAATGACCCATCCCATTGCAGAACTTCTAGAATGCTTGGTATAATCTTGCCCATCTGAAAAAGATGAACATAAGACAAGTACCACTAGCTTCCAAGTTTTCAGTGTCCTTTGCAATTCAGGAGGTCCTTTAGCTGAAAAGCAGTTTTTCTTTTTCTTTTTTTCCCCCCAGAAACAGCTTAAATGCATCCCCATGCATATATTTCTTTTTTTTTTTTTTTTAAAGATTTTATTTATTCATTTGACACAGAGAGAGAGATTACAAGTAGGCAGAGAGGCAGGCAGAGAGAGAGGAGAGAGGAGGAAGCAGGCTCCCTGCTGAGCAGGGAGCCCGATGTGGGCCTCGATCCCAGGACCCTGGGATCATGACCTGAGCCGAAGGCAGCGGCTTTAACCCACTGAGCCACCCAGGCGCCCCCCATGCATATATTTCTAAATGAAATCCAGACTTAGGGATAATCAACTACATCCTGCTACCTAAGCCTTCAACTTCTCCATCTCTCACCTGTTCCATACCACCACCCGCCTTTAAATTACCTAGCTATCCTATAAGTTAGTGGCTCCCAATGATACCCCAGAGACCACTGGGGGCTCCCCAACACCCTTTCAGAGGATCTTCAAAGTCCTGTTTTCATAATAACACCAATGCACTATTTACCTTTTCACTCCATCTCTCAACACGACAATGGAGTTTTCCAGAGGTTGCAGAATATGTGCAGGACATGTGCAGTCTCAAGAGACTGAAGGCAGAAACACGTACGAGATATGCATCTCCAGCTATCTTCCATTAAGCCAGATAGCCAACAATTTGCAATAGTGTCAAACAATGCCACTCTCTAATTTTTGTTTTTATTTTGAGAAATACAGCTATTGTTCATTTAAAAAAATGTTACTGGGGCGCCTGCAAGGCTCAGTAAGTTAACTCTTGGTTTCAGCTCAGGTCACAATCTCTGGGTCTTGAGGTCAAGCTCCACATCAGGCTCTGCGCTGAGTCTGGAGACGGCTTAAGATTCTGCCTCTCCCTCTACCCCTCTTCCTCCCCCAAAAAAGTTATGCATTAATGTGTGATTGGCTTATTTTTTTGTGTTGCCTTAGTGTTCATTCTCTCAGTGTTAAATTCTAATGAGATAAATACAGATTGTTATAACGCACATCAACTGAAGTTCTTTGGGGTTCTCAGTAATTTCTAAGCATGTCAAGATTTCCTGAGACAAAAGTTTAAAAAATGCTACTATAAATTTTAAGTTTTGTTTTGGCATTGGCTTTGGGCTTAGGACTCATACTGCATTCATATGAAAAACCGGACAGAACAAGATTAAAATACAAAACATACAACATGCAGAACTTTAGAGAGGACCCCGATTTGAAACTCCCTTGTTATTCAACACATTCACTGAATACCTACTATGTGCTATCCCTAGTCCAGGTGTGCAGGATATAAGTAAAAAGAAGACAGTAATAACAGTCCCTGTTCTCACGATGCCTACATTCTCGTGAAGGAGAGAGAGAGTTTGTTGACAGGCAAGACAAATCAGGCAGTTAAGTACTAGGCAGAGAATTAAAACTGGATGATATGACCGTGTGACAACTTACTTTTGTCTGGTCAGAGAGTGCAAGTTGAGACATTTAAGCTAAGACCTGAAAGTCAAGACAGAGGCAGTCATGCAAAAAAATCAGGCGGAAGAGCATTTTAGGCAGAGCCAACAGCTAGTACAAAGGCTCTATGGCAGAAAAGAACTTGGCAAGTTCAAGAAACAGAAAGCCAGCCACGTCTGGAGCATTAATGGGAAACGAAGAAAGTGCGGGTTAAGGTCAGAGAAGAGAGAAACCAGGGCCAGTGGGACTTCCCAAGCTAGGGTAAAAAGTCTGCCTTTTATTCTAAGTGTGACAGGAAGTTTACAACCTTAACCGCGTTACTCATTCTGGAACTCAGTTTCCTCATCTGCAGAATGGGGATCATGAGAGCTTGCCTCATAAAGTTATGTTGAGGATTAAATGTGTAAGAGAAAATAAAGGGCTTACTTAGCACGTAGGAAGTAAAACACTGCAAACACTTTTGTTTGCTGTGATTATTCTTATCGGCTACTTTGCTGTATTTTCCGACTCTCGTAAACTACTCTTACTAAACTTTTGAGGGCTTACAATTATTTGAAGATTAATCCTATCAACCAGCAAGTCCACGTGATGAGTGGATATAGACAAGGGACATACTGTGAGGTGCATTTATCTGAATTTATTGGTGCCAACTCCAGCAGAATGTTCTCCCACTATTCCCAGTAAGATCCAGGCTACCAAAGTACAGCCAGGTAACGAATGAATGAATCCCACCATCACAGTCCCTTCTGGGACTACCCTTCAGTCAGTGAGTTTTGCCACTTGGCCTCAAAGCACAGTGCACTTGGAAAGTCATTCTTCTGCTAAAAAATGTAGCCAGTGGAAATCCATCAGTCTTCTCTGTTCTTTCTTGGCATATCCACATCACCTCCACCTCCTAAAAAACAGAGGGCCTTTGCCAAAGACTTAGTGCTGGTTTTACTGCTGCTTGCTTTAAAAATGACTGTTGAAAAAAGAATAAAATCAAGGCTTCCTTTAAACTAGGCAGCAAAAAGAGGGCTCATGCGAGGAGATTCAGGAGACCATCAGCAGCTGGTCCCCTAGAAACATGGATGAAACCTGGTGGGGGGGGGGTCACAGTTGCCACCAAACACAAAAAAAGCCTTACTCGTTTTCAGGGCAAGCAGCCCCCAGAGGGCAAAGCGAGACAAACCACAAGGCCTTTCAGAGGGAAAACAAGAGTATGCCCAGAAAAAGGAAGAGTTGCCGGCATTTGATCGATCTCCTGGCTGGAGGCCAACAACACTCTTTCTACACAAGCCTCCTTAAGATGCCGTCACCCAGGTATATATATGGTAATATGGCTGCAAATACAGGGAAGAGAAAACCTACCACATTTACAGTTGACTCCCCCAAGACAAGGAAACAGGCTCTCTTTACAACCGTCTCTGCTTCTGTGACTAGGTACTCTCACGGTTAATTCTGGAACTTCCTTTGAGCAAAGACTCTTGACGATATCATCTTTATTGTGAAACAAGGATGAGCAACACAATATTTTTGTGTTGGCCACCCGGCTTGCAGCTTCCCCCTCCCCACCCCTATATACATTTAGGTGCTGCCCCCTCCTTGCCTTCTTGTTCAATTAGTGGTTGATCAGATGGTCCTCAGGAATGCAGAATGTCCCCATCAAGTGATAATGTATACTTGAGCAAAAAGCACTTCTCTCGGAGGATAGAAAATTACATTCTGCTTTCGTTTTCAGACAGTCCCAAAGGAAGTCACCAACTCAGAAGTTTCAACTTTAAGCAGGGCCCTCTATGACCATCTCAGAAACAGCAGTTGTAAACCTTTGGGTCAGAGCAATTCTCTAGTGTAAATATTGCTCATTAGACACACAACAGACACACACGCACACACAAAGATAAACCTACTTGCCTTTTCACAAACACGCCCACTAAATAACCTGTTCTCCAAACAGGTACATTATCTACATGGTTATTTTAGAGAAAAGATGTCAATTCTGACGTGGGCTCTTGTGTTTCCTATTCTCCGAGGCTAACATAAGAGAAGTCAATCAAAAGCTCAAAGTTGCCAGTCAGAAAATTTTATATTTGGTGGGTAGAGGTCATCTAGCTAAAAATTCTCATTTTATAGGTGGAAAGAGCAAACAACAACAACAACAAAAAAAAACCCTCAAGGACTTCTTGTAGGCCACGCAGCCATGTACTGGCCAAAGCCAATAGACCACGGGGCTCCAGAAACCAAAGCCAGTACTTGGGGCATGGGGGGGGGGTGTTTATTTCATTAAAAAGTTAAAGTCAGGGGCGCCTGGGTGGCTCAGTGGGTTAAAGCCGCTGCCTTCGGCTCAGG